>ML682034.1:1748747-1761924 GCA_007922195.1 Podocnemis expansa
TGAACACCCCCCCTGCCGAATAAAACCCTCCCCCCCCCAGAAAGAATAAGAACTAAGCTAGGAGATGAGGGTAGACTGCCCCACCTCCGGCGAACCCCCGGGGAATTATTCTGCCACATGACGAGGGGGTCACCACTAGCTAAAGATCCAGCCGATTAGGAGGCCTTCTGTCATGAGGTGGATTACGGCGAACTTCTGGTATGCCCACCCCACAAGGTGGTATTGGTGGTGGTGGGATCACAGGTACTGGGGAAGTCGCCGGAACCAGAGAGGATGTTGTGTCGGGTTGGTTCAGGGAGGCTGAAGGCATTGAAGGGGTGGCTGGAGCAGGAGAGACAGAAACAGTTGTTTCATGCTCTGATGTTGTATCATCAGTAAGGGGGAAGTCAGATATGTCTGCTGGAGATGCATCTTCTGGGTGGATATGACGGAGAAGCAGCTGATCTACATGCTGTCGCCAAACTAGGCCACTCGCTGTCTGGACAGAGTAGGAAACAGGTCCTGTCTGGGCAATGACTGTTGCTGGGACCCATTTAGCTCCTGAAGCGTAGTTTCGAGCAAGAACTGGCTGTCCAATACTGAAGGTCCGGCCCTTTGTTCTTGGTGAGCGTCTACTGACCTGGTCCTGCTGTTGGCGTTGAACCACTTGCCGTGTGTCTCGTGGTTTCAACAAATCAAAGCAAGAGCGCAACTGCCGTCCCATCATAAGAAAAGCTGGAGATGCCTTAGTTGTAGCCTGTGGAGTATTTCTGTAGGACAACAAGAAGTTGTCCAGACGCTTATGAAGAGGAGAACGTCCCTTTGCAGATTTTAGAGCTTGCTTCATAGTCTGTACAAACCTTTCAGCAAGTCCATTGGTGGAAGGATGATACGGTGCTGACCTGATGTGATGTATTCCATTGGCCTTCATAAAAGTTTCAAAATCCTGAGAAATGAATTGTGGTCCATTGTCGCTCACCAGCTGTTCTGGAAGACCGTAATGACTAAAAAAGCCACGCAGGGTCTGAATAGTGGCTTCTGTAGTAGTGGACTGCATTACAGAGACTTCTGGCCATTTGGAATGGGCATCCACAGCAATCAGAAACATACATCCTTCAAACGGGCCAGTAAAATCAACATGGATACGTTGCCATGGCCTTTCGGGCCAATCCCATGGGTGAAGAGGTGCCAACTGTGGTGTGTTCTGGACGCTCTGGCACGAGGTACAAGCTCTAGCCGTTTCTTCAATGGCCCTGTCTAAGCCCGGCCACCAGAAATAGCTCCGGGCAATTTCTTTCATGCACACTATGCCGCAGTGACTTGAATGGAGCTGTTCCAACAAATGTGGTCTTAATGAAGGTGGGATAATGACACGCATACCCCACAACAAACACCCGGATTGGGTCGATAACTCTGTCCTCCTAGACACATGGGGCGGAGGTCAGGAGAGACCTGAGAGTCAGGTAAGAATGTTCCATGCATCACGAAATCCATAACTCGTGAGAGTACTGGGTCAACCCGTGTTGCATTCTTCACTTGAGTAGCCGTGACAGGTGTGTTTTCCACCTGTTCAAAGTAAAAGATTCCTTCCTGGCCCTGATCCTGAGGGTGTGCCGGTAAGAGTAGCCTTGAAAGGCCATCAGCATTGCAATGCAAAGAGGATTGCCTGTACTTGATTTCATATGTGTATCCAGAAAGTATCAATGCCCATCGTTGCATCCGACTAGCAGCCAAATGTGGGATGCCTGTGTGTGGCCCCAAAATTGATGTCAGGGGTCGATGGTCAGTGAGAAGTGTGAACTTCTTTCCCCACAGGTACTGGTGAAATTTTCGAACGCCAAAAACAATGCCCAGTGCTTCGCGTTCGATTTGGGCATAGTTAGTTTCGGCCTTGGACAAGGAGCGTGAACCAAAAGCAATAGGCCTCTCTTCACCAGAAGGCATAATATGTGACAATACAGCCCCAACTCCATAAGGGGAGGCATCACAAGCCAACTGAAGGGGCAAGGATGGGTCAAAATGTGTCAGAACCTTAGAGTTTACTAGTGAGCGTTTAGCTTCATTAAACGCAATATCACAGGCTTTGGTCCAGTTCCAGGCCTTTTTCGGCCCCAGAAGCTCATGTAGGGGTTTCAGGAGTGTCGCTAATTGTGGAATAAACTTGCCATAATAGTTTAATAAGCCTAAAAAAGAGCGAAGTTGGCTTACGTTCTGAGGTAGCGGAGCATCCACAATAGCCTTAACCTTGGCTGGAGACTTATGGAGACCATCAGCATCAATTATATGTCCTAAATATTCAACTGAGGTCTGGAAAAACTTACATTTGTCTCGGTGAACACGCAGACCGTACTCTTCCAGTCTTTGCAGAGTAGCTTCCAAGTTCATGAGGTGTTCCTCCTCATTTTTGCCCGTGACCAGGATGTCATCCAGATAGTACTGTACTCCTGATAAGCCACTCAAAATCTGATCCATTGCCCTTTGGAACAAAGCTGGGGCTGAAGTAATGCCGAAAGGTAAACGACAGTATCTGTACAACCCCTTATGTGTTACAATTGTCAACAATTCTTGAGATTCTTCTTCAACATGCATCTGTAAGTACGCTTGACTCAAATCAATCTTGCTAAATTTTTGTCCTCCAGCCAGACCGGCAAAGATGTCCTCAATGCGGGGAAGAGGATATTGTTCTGCACATAACACTGGGTTGACAGTGACCTTGAAATCTCCACAAATCCGAATGGAGCCATCCTTCTTCACTATTGGGACAATGGGTGTCGCCCACTGACTGTGAGTAACTGGCACCAAGACTCCCTCTTTGACTAACTGCTCCAAGTTTTCTTCCACCTTGGGTCTGATGGCAAATGGCACCATCCTGGCCTTCAAACATTTTGGTCGGCAATCAGGCTTTATATTTAAGTTCACAGTGATTCCCTTCATACTGCCTAAGTCTTCACCAAAAACAGCAGCATGTTTCGTTAGTATTGCTGCTAGATTCATTTCTTCTTTAGTCAATTGATGCACTTGTGACCAATCGAGTTGGATTTTCCTGATCCAAGATCTTCCCATTAGAGCTGGGTAATTTCCCTTTACCACAAACAGTGGTAGCTTTGTGGTCTGTCCATTGAGTTCTACTTTCACATCAATAGTACCCAACAGGGGAACAGTCTCTCCAGTATATGTGTTCAGAACGACTACTGTCGGCTTAAGTGGCAGATGTCTAAAGTCCTTCTCATACACAAGGTTAGAAACTAATGAAACTGCTGCGCCAGTGTCCAGTTCCATGCATGTAGGTTTGCTTTCTAACACAGGTGTTACCCAGAATTTACGTGGGCCAGCTGTTATAGACAAAACATGGATGGAATCTTCATCTTCCAATTGGGTATCACTATGATCACCAGTATTCTGCTCTACTGCATGCAGAATTTCCCTCTTAGTCCGCCAACCCAACGGCCCATTTTTGTCAGGTCTGCCACTTCTGTTCGGCTCATCCTTCCTTTGTTTGCAGGCACGTTCAATGTGCCCTCTCTTACCACATTGTCGACACAGTAGTTCTTTAAACCGGCACTCTGATGTGAGGTGGTCCTGCTTCCCACACCGGTAACATTCTTGTCTCCCCCGTGCCCTGGGGGCAGATTGTACTTTACGGACACTGACCCCGATCTGTTGCATGTCTTGGGTGACGCGTTCCATGGAGACTGCAATTTCCACAGCCTTTTGCAAGGTGAGTTGACCTTCAGTCAATAGGCGTTTTCGTGTTGATTCACTGTGCAGGCCACACACCAGCCTGTCACGCAGCATTTCCTCTAACATGTTCTTGAAGTCACAATGTGCTGCCAGCTTCCGCAGAGCTGCTATAAATTGTACAACTGATTCACCTTCCTCTTGGTTCCTTTGGTAGAACCTATACCTCTCTGCAATTACTAGTGGCTTTGGGGAAAAATGTGCTCCCAGAACTTCCACTAGGTCCCCGTAAGGTTTCTTCTCTGGCTTCTCTGGATACAGCAAATCACATAGCAAATTATAAGTCTTAACTCCAATGACTGTTAGAAAAACTGGTACCTTCTTCTCATCAGTTATGTCGTTTGCTATTAGAAAATTTTGAAATCGGGCTGTATATGTCTGCCACGAATCTACCGAACAATCATATGCTTCAAAGGGGGTAGTAAGTAAAGCCATGATGCCCTCTTGTGGTTATTGTTTGTCTCTTCCCTTAACAGCAGGCAGATCAGCTTTCAGAATAGTCAGCCAGCCTTATCTCTTCCTTTTACTTAACAACAGGCAGATCAGCTTTCAGAATAGCCAGCTAGCCCTTAGGCAAACAAATCAGCTTTCACAGCTACCATCCAACCCCCATGCAAGCAGTAAAATAAAGTTTTGCTTCTTACATTGTATTCTGGTTTTCCAAAGTTGCCAGGATTGTTAAGGATAGCTAGTCCATCACATATCCCATCCTCGTCGCCAGATGTGGAGTTTTAAGGGGAATTATAATCCAATAAGGAGGACAACATATTCACAGCTGTATCAGAAGTCTTTATTGAAGAGAACTGAGAGAGAGAGAGAAGACAGACAGGTTTTCCTAGCACCTAAACGACTCTCCCATTTATCACTATGACAACCCCAATGACCCTAGATAGTCCAAAACACCACATGGATGACATTGTGGTTTTTGGGCGCACTTTAGAAGAACATGAAACTCGGCTGTGCGAGGTTCTGGATCGGTTGAAAGAAGCTGGTCTCAAGTTATCCTTAGACAAGTGCATCTTCTGCCAGACATCTGCACGATATGTAGGACACATTGTATCTGCAGATGGTATAGTGACAGACCCAGAGAAGGTAAAGGCGGTTACCACCTGGCCAAGGCCTACAACTCTCAAGGAATTACAATCATTTCTGGGATTCTGTGGCTATTATCGCAGGTTCATAAAAAATTATTCCCATATTGTCCATGCCCTCACAGAACTCACAAAGGGATACCCTCCCACAAATAAGAAAAAGGGCAGACCACCCCGGCATCAGTACTTCAATGTGAGCACACCGTTCAGAAAGCGCTGGACTTCTGAATGTGAAGCAGCTTTCCATAACATCATTCAACAGCTTACTCAAGCACCTGTTTTGGTGTATGCTGACCCCACTCAGCCATATGAGCTCCATGTTGATGCAAGCTACACTGGTTTAGGAGCTGTCCTTTATCAAGAGCGTGAAGGCAAACTTCGACCCGTAGCTTTTGCAAGTCGAGGCCTCACCCCATCAGAGAGAAACTACCCTGCTCATCAAGTGGAGTTCCTGGCATTAAAATGGGCCGTGACAGAGAGGTTTCATGATTACCTGTATGGAGCAAAGTTTATTGTAAAGACTGATAATAACCCTCTGACATATATCAAGACAACAGCAAAATTATCTGTAGCAGGACATCAGTGGTTAGCGGCACTCTCTGCTTATGATTTCACCCTTCAGTATTGTCTGGGTCGAACAAACATAGATGCAGATGCCTTGTCTCATCAGCCTCACATTAAAGACTTGTCACCCAATAACTGGACGAATGTGGGTACCCCTGAATTGAGAGCTTTATGCCAACGAGTATCCGTTGTGGAGGAACACTCCACGGCCAATGGGGAATGAGCAATTGACTGCTTGGGGGTGCCCCCACAAGCCATTCCCATAGCCTACTTAAGTTTTAGTAGAGTACAGGATCCTCAATTGCCCAGACTAAAGGGTCGGGAGGTGAAACATGCCCAGAGAACTGATCCACGAATGAAGGATGTCCTTTATGGATTGGAAAGGGGAAAGGATCCCAAGAGTATTCGACCGAGTCACCTAGAGGAGGTCCTTTTGCTGAAGGAATGGGATCGCTTATTGGTCCGAGGTGGGCAACTTTATCGAGGGAAGAAGCATTCCCCGAGACCTCACCCAAAGCAGTTGGTACTACCACAAAAGTATCGGCAAGGTGTATTGGAGGCCTGCCATGATCGAATGGGTCACCTGGGAGTAGAACGATTAGAGGCCTTAGTTAAGGCAAGGTTCTGTTGGCCCCGGATGGGGCGTGATATTGTCCACCATGTACACACTTGTACCCGATGCATCCGACAAAAGACTTTGCCTAAGAAGACAGCCCCTCTTGTCAATATCACAAGTTCAGCACCCATGGAGCTTGTCTGTCTGGACTTTCTGTCATTAGAGCCTGATCGCCGGGGTACGGCAAATATCCTGGTGGTAACCGATCATTTTACTCGTTATGCTCAGGCGTATCCCACAAAAAATCAAAAAGCTTCCACAGTTGCCAAGATCCTATAGGACAAGTTCTTTGTTCACTATGGGTTGCCTGCAAGACTACACTCAGACCAGGGATGGGATTTCGAGAGTCGATTAATAAAAGAACTTTGTACAATCATGGGGATCAAAAAATCACACACCACCCCGTATCATCCACAAGGGGACCCACTGCCTGAACAATTCAACCGCACACTGCTCAACATGCTGGGAACCCTAGAGCCTCACCAGAAGAAATCCTGGAGCCAGCACGTGGAGCACCTGGTACATGCCTATAATTGCACTCGGCATGAGGCCACTGGTTACACACCATACATGTTGATGTTTGGTCGAGAGGCACGGCTGCCAGTTGACCTCTGTTTTGGAGTGTCTTCCGATGGGGCACTCCCTGAAACATATTTGGAGTATGTGGCTTGCCTAAAAGACCAATTGAAGGAGGCATATCGGATAGCAACACAAGCTTCTGGCCAACAGAATCAAAGGAACAAATTACGATATGATCAGTGAGTGAGGCAACAGGAACTTCAGATTGGTGATCGGGTGCTGGCCCGAAATCTGGGATTACAGGGAAGGCACAAAATTGCTGATCGTTGGGAGTCACACCCGTATGTCGTTGAGGAGAAACTGGGAGATCTACCAGTATATTGGATACGCCTGGAAGGCAGTCATGGTCCCACTAAAACTCTACACCGGAATCATCTGTTACCTGTTGGACAGGTATTGTTTCCCGATGAGGATGATCCCACAGTCTCTGAGGCCCCTGGTCCTGCCACTCAGACACGATCCAAACGACAAAGATATAACAGGATTTTGCAAACACCCAGTGCCTCAGAGAGTGAGGATGAGGATGTTCCCACAGTTTCTGAGCCCCCCGGTCCTGCAAGTTGGACACGATCCCAGCAGTGCAGCTATAATAGGACTTTGCAAACACCTGGCTCCTCAGAGAGTGAGGAAGAACTAGTGTTCAGCCAATGTCCTTTTGGAGAAGTTTCAACCACACCAGATCTTTCCAGCATTGCACAAAGAGATGGGGAAGGGGAAGAACCCACAGTAAGTGTCCCAGAGGGTTCACTGGCCGAATCTGTGGAGACCCACCAAGGGCCTGATGAGGAGGAGAACCCTGTACCCCATACAGCCACTTTAGATCCTGATGCCCCTGCTTTTACACCTCAAGGATCTGTCACCATGCCCCCATGTTCAATAGTGCCACAGCAGTCGATGCCTGACAGCCAACTTAGACGTTCCTCCAGGGAAGGGAAGCCCAGGTGTGTGTTGACATACGATCGGTTGGGAGAGCCCAGTGAAGTAAAAATCTCTGGGGCACCCCGGGGGGTGAGTTGCCTCCCAGGAAACCTGTTCCACCCCTCAGTGTCCCATGAGTTGGATGATTGCGATACTCCTGACCAGTGCCGGCCCTGGGTCTCCTGCAGGGAATCCATGGACTGAAACTGCCCTCCTTGTTGGGGACACCAAGGATCTATTTCTTTTGGAGGGGGGGAGAGTGTAACCCCCCCTGGGGTTTTAAGGAGCATGGTTCCTTTAAATTTTTGCCCTGTGGGAGAGGTGATGGAGCTGAGGAGGGGGCTGGAGCTGCAGGAGAGGCTGGGAAGGAGGAAGAGAGGAGGAGGCCCTGCCTGAAGTGAGGGGAGACAGAGGCCTGACCTGGGATGCCAGGCCAGCACCTGCAGAAGGACACTGTGCTGGGGAGAGTCGCCCAAGGACAGAGCAGCATCCAGTGACTGGCCATCTGGAGCTGTGGGGCCGTGAGTACAGCACCTGGATTCAGGGGGGAGGTTGTAGTTAGTTAAGTGGGGAGGGGGTCGCTCTGGGTTTGCAGAGAGCGGCAGAAGAGGCATCAGAGGATTTTCTTTTGCTGGGAAAGTGCTGGCGCCGAAGACTAGGAGTTGCTGGACTGAACTCTGGACTGGAACTGTGCTGGGACTCCTGAACTTATGGTGCAGATACAGAGCTCATGTCTGCTTCCAGCCTGCTGCATTGTTGGGCCTTGCAGGGCCCTGTGTTAGCTGTTACTCTGTGTTACTGCTGCCCCATCTCCCCTGTGGTTTCCCCTTTGCGCCTCTGTAAATAAACCTTCCCCATTCCCATAATCCCTGCGCTATCCCAGTGTGTGTGTGGTCACTCTGGGGGTTTGGAACAGGTGCCCCTAGGGCAAAGGGGCTCTCTTTGCTGTGTTCCCGTGCACACCCTTTTCTCTGGGCAGAGCTGCCTGCAAGGCAGACTCCGTCTGGCCACGTGGGTGTTACACAAGTTATGGTGCTGCTGGGGAGCCCTGGTTCATCACTCTTTAGGTTCTTCATATTGTGGTTCTGTGGGAGTTGTGCTCCCACAGGCTCCTCACGTCACTGCTGTGCCTGGAATCTTCTGTGAGAGAGGTGGGGATGTGAGTGCTGTGGTAATTTTTCTGAAAATTCTCTGCAGGTGTCTTGTGTTGGAGGAAATATGTCATGTCCATCTTGCCTCTGATCCCTGATTCTGCAGCAGATCTGCAAGGAAATTGGGAGGATTGTGATAACACTTTTGCAGAGGCAGAAATGCTCTGGAAATATATCTTGGGGGCATGATTTAGTTGCTATGATATGTTTCAAAATCTTTGTTCTTCTTCAGCTACACAAATAAACTATAGGGACTCGTGTTGTGAGGCAAATGCACCTGCATATAAAAATGGAATCCCAAAATTGCGATAAAAAAATGTGAAAGAAAAGACATTTATTGTGGCTAAGATAAAATCTAACCTCTAACCTGATTTTATGTGTTAAAAATTCTGAACAGAATTCCAGGTTGAGATGCTGAGTACTGAAATATAAAAGATCAGTGGCATTTTCTAGTATGCCAGTTCCTGTATGCCTGTGCAGGACATTAAAAAAAATCCTAGATTTGCAATATTTGAGAATAGATTATGAAATCAATGGGGGTTTTAACCCATAATGACTGTCGGATCCAGCCACATGTCTGTATATCTTTTCTCGTCTAAGGTTTTAATATATAGGGAATGTGTTTTATGTGTGTGTTCTCAAAATCAAGTCTCTGAAAGCTGCAACCTTTCAAACCAAACCAAACTAAACCACTGTTTTGGCTGTGGCTCTGTGCAAAGCCTCTGTCTGAGGAGTATTGCACAGAAATATTGTGATTTTAAAATTTGATTGGGTTTAGAACAAGTTAGGACTGCCAACCGGTAAAATGGAGGGATTTCTGCTTCATCTCCATGCTAAGAAATTGGGTTTATTAGCAGCCTGGCTTTCATAACTGTTCCTTTTGAATTTCGAACTCAGGTGTAGGATAGGGTTGGTAAATAGAGATACAGAGATTGGGAGAGACACTTTTAGGTGACACTGTGCCAGAAACTAAAAACATTTAGTTCAGCATTCAGTTAGACAAAAAAATGTTGTGTGTTATCAAGGCATACAGAATTGGGCTACTTCTAATGTTTATTGAATTAAATGTAGTATTTTGAATGAAAAATGTACTCATCACTTATATCTATCAGGGATGAATAATCTACATATGCATATCATCTGTTCATTGGTGTACAGACCCAGAGTCCTTTAGGGAGTATAACAAATCCATACAATGTCTCTGAAGCTGCATATTACCTTTGGATTTCTAAGCTAGCTGACAGATTTGTAAAATCACACAAAGACAGACAGCTCCCCACTGACTCTGCATGTGAGAAGGTTCCTGTGCAGTGTTTTAATTAAGGTTATTTATTTCTTTATTAGGATGATTGTGTTTTAATTGCTTGTGAAACACTCTGGGGTGGAGGTGTGGGTGGCTCATGAATATAATTATGAGAGTGAGTAAATGGAATACATTCCACTTTTGGAAAATTAGCCCACATTTATACAGTTCTGATGCACTCCTGCCTTTGTCTTAAATAGTTCCTATTCAAAACCAAATGAAAGAGTTGACTTGGAATTCAGATTTTAGTCTCTGATTTTATCTTACCATTCACCCCTGCCTGATTCAGCTTAGGTGACGAGCAGCACATACGCTTGCTTACAGCTCATATTAATGCAGGTACATCTTATTCAGAGAGCATAAAAATAGGGGGGTAATTTTGAGTAGAATTCTACATCAGGGTAAAATCAAAGCATCAGGCTTTTAAGCCCAAATCCTCCCCTCCAAAACACAGCCTGGACACTGGACTGCATTTCTGCAGGGGGAAGCAAGGAAAGGGGAATTCAACTCTGTGACAGTATTGCAGTGTCTGTGCTCTTGTGTGTGGATGCTTTGGCCCTTCCTTGGTAGAGGAGAGGCCATGTGAGGTTGGCATACAGCCCATTCCACCTGAGGATTTCCCTTATGCCTATCTGTTAAGGCTTTAGGTTGAGAGTTGAAGATTCATGTAACAGTTGTCATGTCGAATCAAATCGAATCGAATCATAGGGTTGGAAGGGACCTCATGAGTTCGAGTCCAACTGCCTGGGAATTGAACCCAGGACCTTCTGCCCAGTGTGCATATTCAGTCAGCATGCATAAATAAAGAGTTAATTTACATAAACCCCCACAATAAAATTCTTCAGTTCCTTGCTCCTCCTCCCTGCTAAATCCATCACTTCTCCTTTTTAGGTTTCCCTCCCTTCCCTCTTTCTCTGGCTCACCAAATTTGAATTTCCCTCTTCCTCTTTATGGCTTCCTCAGTCTTCTATCTTCCCCTGCCCCACTTAGCACTGCTTAAGTGACTTAAAAGGAGCTGCAGTACAATGAAGAATCAGGCCGAATGATGCACTGCTGTTACTTTCAGCTCTTTACTTTCTGCTTGCGATATAAAATGCTTTTAGCCTAGGTAACGAGCAGCTAAAGATTTCAGACAGCTGACTGGTGATATACAAGGAAGGCCTATGTCCACTGCAGGAAGACAAACTCTGTAGCAAACATGGAAACCACATTGCTCTGACTATGCTTTTATATGTTGTTGGAATATTTTAAATGTATATTTAAAACATCAAAGGGATCCATATATATATACACACACACCTTGATACGGAAGACTGGGGTTCAAATCCCAGTTAGTACTTACCTACCTTTCCAGTAGGGGTTGTTGGGCAAAAAAACCCCTAACTCGCCTACCTCGAATATGAGAGTGACACAAGCTAGGAGAGTTGTGCCAGCTCAGATGTTGCCTGGATTAACAAGGCCTGCGCCAGATGCTGGGGATCGCTGTTCCCTTTAAGCTGCGCGGCCGCGCAGCCTGCCAAGCCCCCCCCACGCAGGGAAGGCTGCCGGCTGTGCAGGGCCAGCAGCCAGAGGCCCTGCACACACAGCTCCTGTGGGGCAGGGAGTTATTAAAACTCCCGCCCACAGAAGCTCTAACGGAGCATGCCCAGAATATCTGAGCATGCTCCGTTAGTGCTTCTCTGGCCCAGGAGCTGTGGCAGGGCCATGCAAGGTAAGCGGGGGGGGGGGGCAGGCCGCCAGGATCAGGCCCGCTGGGGGGGTGGGCCGCCAGGATTGGGCCCGCGGGGGGCGGGACAGGAGGATCGGGCCCGCGCAGGGGGTGGGGGCCCCCGCGCAGCGAGCAACAGTAGTTGCTCAGCTGCCGGTGAGTCTTAGAGGGAACACTGCTGGGGATCCAGGACAATCTGATGATAAGTGGGCTACTGGAACAAACCATACATGGATGAGACAAGAGAACCTGGAATTGATAGAATGCTACTACAACAGTAGACCTAATGAGAGGGGATATATGAAATGTATGAGGGAACTATGGATGGACAAAAGACCTACACCCCCACTAACTGAGAAACAGCTAGTTACCTGACGCTTCAACATAGTAAAGAGGCAGCTGCTCTCACAACTTGAGATAGACCAACTCCACATTACATCCTGGACTCACGAAGAAGACCCAGAAGAACAACTAGATGTGCAGCCAACACCTGAAGCTGGAACTTCACTGCCACCCCCTCCATTACAAAGCACAGCAGCTGATATGAGGCACAAGATCATGGATAAACTGGCTACAGTCAACGCTCGAGACCGATTACCAAGGCTCATTGGAGAAGTACCATCAGATAGTATGCTAGAAGATGCCAATAGAGCCCTAATGACAATTCCTACTACCACCATAACTCAAACCAATGAACTGGTATATGCTACAGCCTCTGTAATCCTGGAGATGCTTGGCTACACGATCAAAAAGAACAGCAGTACATACCCCCCCCTGGAAAATGAGGTTGGAGGATAAGATCAAGGCAACTTGGAGCAAAGTTAGTCAGCTGGTGGAACTACAGAAGGGTGTGGAGATTAAGGATAAGACTTGGCTACTGAAAAAATACAAGGGCCTGACTCCATCTGAAGCCCTAGAGACTGCTAAACAAAGGCTCACAGAACTGGCTACCAGGCTAAGGAGATACACTAGAGCAGCAGAGGCCAAAAAGATAAATGCTCTGTTCTCCAAAGAACCATCCAAGGTGTACTCCCAACTGCAGTGCAACAACACAATAACAGCAGAGCCACCACCAGCAGAAACTGAACAGTACTGGAAGAACATCTGGGAGAAAGAGAAGACTCATAACACCAGTGCAAAGTGGCTGCAGGACCTGAGAACAGACTACAGCAATCTCCCAGAACAGGAACCGGTCACCATCACAGTAGCAGACATCCAACAGCGGGTCAAGAACATGAAGAGCTGGACAGCCCCTGGACTGGACATGATCCACACCTACTGGCTAAAGAAACTAACAGCAGTGCATGAATGCCTAGCAGCACAGATGAACCAGCTGCTAGCAGCAGGCTCCCACCCAGACTGGCTAACACAAGGAAGGGCAGTGCTGATCATGAAAGACGCCCACAAGGGAACAGCACCGTCCAACTACCGGCCAATAACCTGCCTCCCCACAACATGGAAAGTCCTATCAGGCATCATAGCCGCCAAGCTACAGGACCACATGGGCCAGTACCTGAGCACAGCTCAGAA
>ML682034.1:1762324-1828755 GCA_007922195.1 Podocnemis expansa
ACTGGTATATGCTACAGCCTCTGTAATCCTGGAGATGCTTGGCTACACGATCAAAAAGAACAGCAGTACATACCCCCCCCTGGAAAATGAGGTTGGAGGATAAGATCAAGGCAACTTGGAGCAAAGTTAGTCAGCTGGTGGAACTACAGAAGGGTGTGGAGATTAAGGATAAGACTTGGCTACTGAAAAAATACAAGGGCCTGACTCCATCTGAAGCCCTAGAGACTGCTAAACAAAGGCTCACAGAACTGGCTACCAGGCTAAGGAGATACACTAGAGCAGCAGAGGCCAAAAAGATAAATGCTCTGTTCTCCAAAGAACCATCCAAGGTGTACTCCCAACTGCAGTGCAACAACACAATAACAGCAGAGCCACCACCAGCAGAAACTGAACAGTACTGGAAGAACATCTGGGAGAAAGAGAAGACTCATAACACCAGTGCAAAGTGGCTGCAGGACCTGAGAACAGACTACAGCAATCTCCCAGAACAGGAACCGGTCACCATCACAGTAGCAGACATCCAACAGCGGGTCAAGAACATGAAGAGCTGGACAGCCCCTGGACTGGACATGATCCACACCTACTGGCTAAAGAAACTAACAGCAGTGCATGAATGCCTAGCAGCACAGATGAACCAGCTGCTAGCAGCAGGCTCCCACCCAGACTGGCTAACACAAGGAAGGGCAGTGCTGATCATGAAAGACGCCCACAAGGGAACAGCACCGTCCAACTACCGGCCAATAACCTGCCTCCCCACAACATGGAAAGTCCTATCAGGCATCATAGCCGCCAAGCTACAGGACCACATGGGCCAGTACCTGAGCACAGCTCAGAAGGGCATTGGGAACAACACCAGAGGCTCAAAACACCAGTTGCTCATAGATAGAGCAGTCGCCCAAGACTCAAGGTCTAGACAGACCAATCTGAGCACAGCCTGGATTGACTACAGGAAAGCCTACGACTCAATGCCGCACACATGGATCTGTGAATGTCTGGCGCTATACAAAGTCAACAGGACACTAAGGGCCTTCCTCAAGAACTCAATGAGACTGTGGAAGACAACACTGGACGTCAACTCAAGACAGCTTGCACAAGTGGCCATCAAGTAAGGCATATACCAAGGTGATGCGCTGTCCCCACTGCTGTTCTGCATTGGCTTGAACCCCTCAGCCAGATAATCACAAGGACTGGATACGGATACAAGTTCAAGAGTGGAACTACCATCAGCCACCTCCTCTACATGGATGACATCAAGCTGTATGCTAAGAATGAACGAGACATCGACTCGCTAATCCACCTGACACGGATCTACAGTGAGGATATCGGGATGTCATTTGGACTGGAGAAGTGTGGCCGGATGGTAGTAAAGAGAGGAAAGGTAGTCAAGACTGATGGGGTGGAACTACCAGTAGGCCACATAGCAGACATACAGACCAGCTACAAGTACCTTGGCATCCCACAGTCACATGGGAACCATGATGAGGAGGCAAGGAAGACAGCAACATCCAAGTACCACCAAAGGATAAGACAGGTCCTGAAGAGCCAGCTCAATGGGAAGAACAAGATCCACACCATTAACAGGTACGCCCTGCCAGTCATCAGATACCCTGCCAGTATAGTGAGCTGGCCAAAGACGGACATGGAGGCTGCCTATGTGAAGACCCGGAAGCTCCTCACAATGTACGGAGGTTTCCACCCCAAGTCCAACACTCAGAGACTGTACACCAGCCGGAAAGAAGGCGGGTGGGGTTTGGTGAGTGTCAAAGCCACTGCCCTGGATGAAACCCAGAGCATCCAGGAGTACATCAGTAAGATGGCACCCAAAGATGAGCTGCTGAGAGAATGCCTGAGGCAGCAGCAGCAGACATGGGAGGAAGATCAAGCAGAAGAAGTGCCATGGCAAGACAAGACCCTGCATGGGATGTGCCATTGACAGATAGCTGAGGTGGCTGACATTGGGAAATCCTACCAGTGGCTGGAAAGGGCTGGACTAAAAGACAGCACTGAGGCACTGATCATAGCAGCACAAGAACAGGCACTGAGCACCAGGTCCATTGAAGCGGGGGTCTACCACACTAGACAGGACCCAAGGTGCAGACTGTGCAGAGAGGCCTCAGAGACAGTCCAACACATAGTGGCAGGATGTAAGATGCAGGCAGGAACAGCATACACTGAACAGCACAACCAAGTAGCTGGCATTGTGTACAGGAACATCTGCACAGTGTATGGGCTAGACCCTCCCAAGACCAGATGGGAGATTCCACAGAAGGTCGTGGAGAACAACAGGGCTAAGATTCTGTGGGACTTCCAGATCCAGACGGACAGGCAGGTACTGGCCAATCAATCAGACATCGTGGTAATAGACAAGGACCAGAAGACAGCGGTAGTGATAGATGTAGCAGTGCCAAGTGA
The DNA here is from genome assembly GCA_007922195.1 of Podocnemis expansa. Classification (NCBI taxonomy): domain Eukaryota; kingdom Metazoa; phylum Chordata; order Testudines; family Podocnemididae; genus Podocnemis; species Podocnemis expansa. Next base: position 1,764,737 of record ML682034.1, read on the forward strand.
CAGCAACATCAGGAAGAAGGAGTATGAGAAGCTGGAGAAGTACCAGGGCCTGAAAGAGGAACTAGAACGGATGTGGAAAGTAAAGGCCAAAGTGGTCCCAGTGGTGATAGGAGCACTCGGGGCTGTGATTCCTAAGCTGGGAGAGTGGCTCCAACAGATCCCAGGAACAACATCAGAGCTCTCTGTCCAGAAGAGTGCAGTGCTAGGAACAGCTAAGATCCTGCGCAGAACCCTCAAACTCCCAGGCCTCTGGTAGAGGACCCGAGGTTGAGGATGACACATACCACCCATAGGGGTGAGAGGGGAATTTTTATGTATATATATAAAAAAAAAAATTCCTCTCTCACCCCAAAATTCCTCTCTCACCCGGCTGGCGTACAGTCTCTGAGTGTTGGACTTGGGGTGGAAACCTCCATACATTGTGAGGAGCTTCCGGGTCTTCACATCGGCAGCCTCCATGTCCTCCTTTGGCCAGCATGGACGAGACAAGAGAACCTGGATATATATATATATAATTCTCTTATGGCCTTATATTTTTCTCTATGGCAAGCTTTCTTTTAGTCACTTGTATTTTTAATGGTCTTTGAAATTACCATGGTTTTATTGTTTAGTAGCTTATACACCTGCATCAACCATGGTGCCATCACAGCTTTGGGAACAGGATTTGATAACATACTTCTCTATTGGTTATGTGGTAGCCAAATATAAAGTGCCATTTTTAACAGTGACCACAATCCAACTAAGAGGTATGCAATGCACTGAGAGCAAATCCTTCCTAAGTCATTTTGCCTGCAAATCACAAGGTAGCTAAAAGCAGTTGACAGTAGGTGGATGGTGGTAACACCCAGTGCTTCAAACAGAAGCTGCTTTTTCTCCTGTTTAACACTTGCTGCATACCGCACCCTTTGCAGGGAGAGCTGTAGCCAGGTTGTGACTTTCTGCCCAGTACACCCAGAACTGTAAGCCACTGTGTTAACCCATCTGCCTTACAAGAGTGAACTTTCCTGGAGATTCAGCTGCATGTCAGCTCCTTGCTACATGGGTCTGTCAATCACACTAGCAAACTTTTTGAGGCTTGTCAGTCTAACTCTAATCTACTCTAATCTTTTCCTGCAGCTAACAATCAGTGAATTGGCATTTCCCAGAAATGTCTTTCTGCTGTATCCTGTCCCTCTTGCTTGGAGGGGCACAGAAATTAAGTTCACTATCTCTTAAAAAACAAGGAGTCTGGTGGCTCTTGTAAGAACTAACAAATTTATTTATTGCATGAGCTTTCATGGGAGAAAATCCCACTTTGTCAGATGCTTGAAGCATTCTTTGAGAGTCGGATGAAATAGGATTTTTCCCACAAAAGGTTATATGATAAATAAATCTGTTAGTCTTTAAAAGTGCCACCAGACTCCTTGTTTGTTTTGCTGGAGTAGACTAACACAGTTACTCCTTTGGAACTTTGCCTCGTAAGAGACAGTCTTCAGACCAGCCTGTTAGGTTAGCTGCAGACTCACAGTTCACTTTAAAACACAGCACTGAGATGGTTTTGTAATATAGATTATTGATTTAAAAAACCCACTGATTTAAGTAATACTAAACAGGAGAAAAAGAGATATTGTTACAAACAAAACATACTTTCTTTTTCTAATGTCTAAAAATCTCCACAGATTACAGTCTTAGTCTCAGGCAACTGCTCATTTACAGTCAGGTTCCCAGAGGCTTCTGTCCACATGGCTGAAGAATCTACAAGACCTCTGGCCTCCTTTGTGCTTTAAGTGATGGATAATTAAAAATGTCTTTTTGCACCAACATAACCCAAAGTCAACTGTCTCTGTCTCAAGAGCCAGGAAGCCATCCTGGGATGCAGTGTCCTCCAGGATTCTTACTAATATATCTCCTCCACTGCTCGTTAGTTTGATGGCTTTGTTTACCTTATTCATAAAATTATTTTCATTGTTCTCTGCCTGTAATCAAGCCATTTGGACAGGTAAATCTGCATTCCTTTGTCTAGGCTTTGTCAGGTGTCATGTATGTATTGCCTCCTAAACACATATTAAGAACATATTTCTAGCACAGACATCTAACCTTTTTTATACACAACACATACATATACCATGCAGTGATTTTCAGGGCCATCCTGTTACCAGTTTACATGTAATAATTTACATGACACCTTTTAGATGCACACTATGAGAACAGTGTCTTGTGGCTAGTGAGCATCAGGTGTGGGCTGAATAACAGTATCTGGGCCCTCTGCCAGTTGACACTGAGAGGTTCCCAGTGTCACACAGGCCTCCAAGACTGTGCTGTGGTTCAGACAGTGGTTCCAAACCTTCAGCCACAGAGTACCAGCTAAACAGAGACAGGCTGAAATTCTAGCGTGATTAATTACATTACAGTAGTACCAGGAAGCTGCAGATGAACACAGGGCCCCATAATGCTAGGCAGTGTACAAGTACATAATTAGACAGTCTTTGGCATGAAGAATTTATAGACCAAATAGACAAAGAGTAGGAGAAAAGAGAGAAATGAGAACTGAGGCTAACTGATTTGCTCAAGGTCACAGAGTTTGACATGGCTGGAATTTGAATCCAATAATTATGTTCATAGCATGCAGACGCACAGAAGTTGGATAGAACATAAATACTCTTACTGGAAGGTTGAAATGTAACATCACTTCATATCTTGGAATCCAGTACAGTAACACAAGACAACCCAAAAAGAGAGAAAAAACAGGCTGCTTCCTAAGTCGGTAAGACACAGTTCACCCCACCTTGCTTTAAGATGGTGCTGTCCCAGTTATCTGTCTGTCTGACTCAGATGACCCAGATTGCGTGGCTTCCCTCAGAGCATCCTAACTTGTGAGCAGGACCAGGATATCCCTCACGTTTAAATGATAGCTTGTTGTTTTGACCAGCCTCTAGCCATAGTAATGAATCCCAGTCTGCTGCTGTACCCAGGACTATCCTTCTCAGTTGCTATGAGTGAGATTTATAGTTACCTAGTGAAGTTTACTGGTCAGGCACCACCACAACATGGTATGGAAGCAGGGTGCTCTTTTATAGCCACTAAGAAGTCAGGATGGTTTCCCTTTTATCACAACATTGTCTGGGGCACATTGTATATTCCTCCTCTCTCCCATTCCTCAGTAGTCCAGTTCCCCGGCTTATTGGGAAACCTCTGCTCCATAAATCTATCAACACATTTGCACAGCATTACTCATTTCTTTCCCTATCTGGTCGTCCTAGCATTCCAAGGTTGGCATAGAATGGGGATCTGGGGCAGGTGGAAGGCAACAGCATATTACACTGACTCTGGCTTTGCTGCCAGGAGGCTATTTCAGATGGCTTTGTAGAGTCTTTGTAGTGCCAAGGTTAGAATTGTAGTGCCGTGGTTAGAAAGTATCCAACAAACCTAGCACTTAATTGCTATATTGCAGTCCTGCCTTCTGCTGCTTGAAGTGGGGAAGGGTTTCCTTATGCTCATCTCACTCATTCCACTATTCATCTGTTGAGCAACAGGCAGGGTATTTTCCATTTATGATTGGTTTGCTTTTAATTTACTGCAATGTTTCATTTTTTAAAAAATCTTCACTTGGAATGGAAATAACATTTTATACACAAATGATAGAAATGCACAGGAAAATCAGTTTCAATCCAAATGTAATTAACAAATGAGGGTGGTATCTTTCCTTAATTAGGTAATTCTTCCCTTATTCATGGAAGTGACCTTTACTGAAGTCAATTCATGTGAATACTATTCACATTTGTGAAGTTTTACAGGATCAGGGGCTTTACATGTGTTTTGGCCAGTTGGCTACAACTGAAATCAGAACAAAATGAATCCATTTCTCTTTTTGGGGAATTTCTCTTTTCAGCCATTTCTCTTTTCAGTCTCAGTCTCTTAGACTATGTCCACACATTAACTGTTATTTCAAAATAAATTATTTTGAAATAACTCATTTTGAAATAAAAACCTTATTTCGAATTAAAAACGTTATTTTGAAATAACTTAAATTGGAATAAGAAAAAGTTAATTTGAAATAACGCAAGCCCCTCAAATCAAAATAGCATGCCCTATGTGTGGAAATGCTATTTTGATTCAGCAGAGGGGCAGCATGGGAGGTGTGGCAACATGGCCCCTTGGCAGGGCCATGTTGCCACCCAATCCCCTGCCTGGGTCTCACCTGGAGAGCCAGGCAGGCGAAAACTGACCCCAAGGCAAGGATCCCCCTGCTCCCCCACTGCTGTTGGGGCAGTGCAGGAGGGCCATGGGGCACCCCTCTGCCATGGGGGTGTCCCTGGAGCCGGCTCCCCAAGCTTGCCTGGATGCTGGCTGCTGGGGGGGCTGCAGGTGGTGAGCCTGCTGCCCCCAGCAGCCCAGGATCTCAGGGCTTGCCTCTGGGGCAGAGGACCCTAGAGTGGGCTGTGCCCCCCCCCCCCGGGGCTCAGCGCTTGCTGCCTGGGCGGGGCAGTGGGAGCCAGCTGTGCCCCCTGCCCGGGCTTGGTGCTTGCTGCCTCGGCAGCCGGAGCAGTGACAGCTGGCTGTGCCCCTCTGCCTGGACTCGGAGCTTGCTGCTTATGTGGGGGGAGCAGTGGGAGCCAGCTCTGCCCCCCACCCAGGCTCCGTGCCTGCCACCTCCAGGTGAGGAGCCTGGGCGGGAGGGAGAGCTGGTTCCCACTGCTCCTGCTGCCCGAGTGGCAAGCACTGAGCCTGGGTGGGAAGGCACAGCCAGGTCCTAGCTGCCCGGGGAGCTGCAGCCGGAGCCCGGGCTGAGGGGCGAGCGGGCAGCAGGGACAGAGCTGGCCGGGCACCCCGGTCTCCCAGTCCCTGGCTACTTGCAGGCAGTCAGGGGCTGGGGGACTGGGGCGCCCGGCTAGCTCTGTCCCTGCTGCCTGGCGGGCAGCTACCCAGCCGGGCAGTGGGTGGAGGAGGCTTCTCTGCCTGCCGCTCCCCCTGTCCCCAGCAAGGGGGACCAGGGGGTGAAGGCAGCTTTGGAGCCCGCTGCTCCCTCTGTTCCCGGCAAGGAGGAGCAGGGGCAAAGCCGGCTTGGGTGCCTGCTGCTCCCCTGCACGTCCCCTCAGCCATGCACCCCGGGAGGAAGTTCAAACCCCTGTTTCAGAATGGGTTGTTTCAAAACAACATGTCTTAACCGCATTGTTTCGAAACAACCTTTTCGAAACAAGGATTATTTCAATTTCATGCTAGGTTCTATGTTTTCAAAACAACGGCCGTTATTTTGAAATGATGGGGTCCCGTCATTTTGAAATAATGGAACGTTGCTTGGACATACAAGGCTTTATTTCGAAACCATGGCTGTTGTTTCAAAATAAAGTCCTGGTGTGGACACAGCCTTAGTCTTATAGATTTTTCTATTGGAAAGCAATCTTCAGGCCTGAGAGGATTTAGACTTCTTTTGTCTCTGTACTAGCTCACCCAAATTACCTGAACAATTTATTATAAACTGATAATTTATTCTAGTGTAGAAAGGGCAGAAGATTTTCTGTCTCTTATGTTTCCAGAACTGAGAAGTCTCTATTCTTGCTTTCCATGTATATGTGTAAAAGATTACAGAACATTAACAGATATTTAAATCTTTGTGATGCAAATACTTCACCCTGTCGCAGTCATTCATTAAGATGTATAGAACTGTTCACATAAGTAAAGTCAAGTGACTAAAGTTTTGTCAAATTACTTTTCTGCTGTTTTACTCTTCTGATAGCCATTTCTCAGATCCCGCTCTTGAATGATTTAAAATCCTTTCAAGTTGCTGCTTTCATAGCATATCAACTAATACTTGATAACTGTTGTAAAAGTATTAGAAACCATTTCAGTTCAATTATTCTTGAGTTTCATAACAGATTACCTAGAGGATAGTCTATCTAGTTTAATGGGTATGCCTCAAATAGTGTAAAGCACTAAGGAGCAGAACTGACTGGTTCATGAAGTTTCCAAAGGGATAGCCGTGTTAGTCTAGTCCAGTAAAAAAAACAACAAGCAGTTGTGTGGCACTTTAAGACTAACAGATTTATTTTTTGCAAAAAATAAATCTGTTAGTCTTAAAGTGCCACACAACTGCTTGTTGTTTTTTTACTGGTTCATGAAGTACACACTGCAGATTGTTGTAGAGACAGTGAGAGCAACACCACTTCCTTTTTTTGTGCTTAATTCTCCATTGCTATGTATCTTATGTAGTTAATATTTACACCAGCGCAAAATAGATTTAAAACAGTGCCATTATGATTAAAGAAAATGTAAAATGTTACTTACATTTTGTCTAGGTGTAAATAACTACATAAGGTGCTCCATAAACCAGGACCTAAATTTTTTGCTTTTTGAATTCTGTCTCAATCCTTACCGCTCATACAATACCCTATGTCCAATTTCCCGGGGATACAGCAAGTGAGAACTACAAATCTGTTCTTCCTTTGTGTCTTTTAATGATTGAATGGAAGGATTTGGTGTTCTGTGACAGGGATATATAATAGATATCTCTTTAAATGAGAGAGAGATTGGGGAAGAGGGGAGCTTCCATTTGAGGATTTTACTCCTGGATTTTGGACAAATTCATTTCTTAGTACATTATTATTTGTAATGGGGAAGCACCTAAAAGTCTTTCTGAGGAATCAAGGGCTCATTGTGCTAGACACCATACATGGTCTTCCCTGAGCCAGAGAGATTACAATTTCAGTGTACTGGTATGTCTTAAGACAACAGATGGATACAGCAGACAGATGGGGGAGAATGAGGTAGCATTGAGATTATTATAATTTGTGTAATCAGTAGTGTTAATAACTCAGCAGTTGTTTAGCCATGAGCATGTCTTTCATAGCATAGCTGAATTTGAAGGAAAATATTCACTCTTTTCTTACTCTTTTGCTCAATTTCCCCCAAATATTTCTGGTGAAAAACCTGAAATATCTTGTCTCTGCTACTTTTCTGAGAAGGCAGTGTAGTCTTTGATTCCCTCCATAAAGATTGTCATACTCAAATATTTTTTGCAGATTCTTATTCCTTTGTTAGCTAGAGCCTAGAAGTGATATCTTATTCCCCAATGTTAAATCTAAGCATTAAAATATCTCTACCTGCTCCAAAGCCTTCAGTTTCAGCTAGCTTTTTTTAAAAACATCAAGGAAGTGAACCAAATCCTGGTACCTGTCATTTAGTCTTTCGCGCAAAACTTCCATTGATTTGTCTGAGTAAAAGCTGACAGAATTTGTCCAATACCTTAGAGATGTCTTGAAAGGTACAATAATGAAACTTATCTTAGCTCCCTCTTTTTCTGGTGCTGCTTGTGTCTTGCTATCACCTTTATTAAACTTGCCTCTTTTAGAAGTTGTCTTAATAGCATTTTCTGTGACTGGCTGCAAACCCAGTGGTGTACTAAATTACCACTGACTTTAGCTAGTATTTGAGGAATGTCCATTGAAATTTTAAAGTAGTCCAGAAGTTTGAGGACTCTAGCTGCTGTCTCCTCACTGTATTTGGATTCAAAATTAATTATAGGGTTCTAAAAATAAGTATAAAGCAGTGATTTCTAGGTTTAGAGAAGAACTAAGTTATTATGAGTTGAGATTCTCAAAGCAATATAAGGGATTTAGCAGACATCTTCCACAAAAACTTTCTATAAAAATGAATGGATGCTATGTGGTTAAATTCCTTGCATTGCTCTGAAAATCTCAACTATTCTTTAATATTGTCTGTTTTTCATGTTAAGGAAATAGTCAATCTGTGTGGTCAAAACATAGCAATTTTACTTCACATATATGTTTAGCTGGAAAAAGATGCACTCTAAAGGCAGTCATTCAAATAGCCTCATTCTTTGGAGCAGGACAGTACATGAAAACACATCATGTTGTTTTGGTTTTGTTTAACCCCACCACACAATAATAGAGAGAACTATATAAATGCCCAGTGTTCATACGCGGTACACTATTGATCTGGACTAATTTTTGTGTTTATATGTGGCTGTCCCAGATGGAGTGAGGCCCCTTTAAGGGGTGAGTGATTCAACCCACCTGTGACTAATTAGCCACCACTTAATTAAGCTTAATGAGGGATAGGTGGCTCCTATAAAAGTTACAGAGGAAGCTCTGTGGAGGAGAAATGAGGGAAAGCTGGACTGAGGCTGGAAAAGGGCCCATGGTGATCTGGGAAAAAGGAATTGCAGCTAGACTGAAGACTCCTGCAGGAATCCATGAAAGTGGAGAAGGAAGGGGAGAAGGTTCCTGCAAAGGTTTCCTATAGAAGGGATGAGAACAAGGTAGAAAGACTGATGGAGAGCTCTGGATAATGCAGTTGCAAGCTCAGATGGTGCTGAAGTCTTTCTGTTTTTTATGAGGACAAGGTATAAAACTGCATGAAGCCTGGGTGGGGTGGAGAATGTTCTGTATCTAATAACTGACAGTGAAAATAATAAGGTCAAGTCAGAAAGAGAGGGCCCTAGATCATACCTTTTTGTGAAGGAATCGGACAGAGTCTAGGAGGAGGTGCTTGGGCGACTGTGGTCTTGTGACAGTGGCCTATTAAAGTGTTTAAGGTCCGTCTCAATTTTTACACCCCCTTGCATTTATTTTCATTCCATTCTGTAAGTTCACCCATCTTCAAAGCATCTGACGAAGTGGCACTTTCTCCCATGAAACCTCATGTGAAAAATAAATCTGTTAGTCTTAAAGTGCCACATGACTCCTTGTTTGTTGTAACATTTTTAAACTGACCTTTTTGGAGGTTGTTGAATCCTTCTTGTATAGTTAAATATTTTTTCCATAAGGTTGTTCAAAAATGTGTGTAATGGCAGTTATTTTCTATTATTAATTTTTGTAGGTTTTAGAGCAATTTCTGTAGAAGTCCTGTTAGTTTCAATCCTATTCTGTAGAACATTTTCATAATGTTGAACTTCCTGTAGTGCAGAGGAAAGGATGCTATCTTAATTTTGCTCTTTTGAGTTTCTTTATGTTCATCTGTACATTATCTTTTTAAGGTCTGTCTCCTCATTAAAGAAAAATATTGTTAATACAAGCAATGTATTCTTACCATTTTAGCTTCATTATTATGCAGTACATTACTGTTAGAAGAAGAACTTGGACAGAATGGGTATGTATGTGAAATTATGTTTATACATGTACTTTTTAAACATTAACATGTTCTCTGTTGAGACTGACCATTTCTTTCTTTCAGTGTTTATTTGCTGTTTCACTACAAGATAGAATATGAACAGGGTGCTTGTAACTAGGAATGAAGAAACATCATTCTAGGGATCATGCTTAGGACGTTTGTCTGCACATAGTGTTGTTAATATAAGGAACAACTGAGCAACTGGTCATCAATACTGGAAGATGGACTTTCATGGGTATGTCATCACTGTGAAACTGACCCAGAGTTATTAAGATCAGTAAGATGTAGGATAACTGTTTTAAAATGTGTTCAGTGGAATTTAGAACAACATTAGATTAAACTGTAAAAAAAAAAAAAATTGAGAATTGCAGGCTTTTTTCTATTGTTACATATAGATAGAGCTTTAAGGCCAGAAGGGACCATTTTGATCAGCTAGTCCAAGGGTGGGCACCTTTTTTGGCTTGAGGGTCATATTGACATCTAGGTGGACTGGAGAGGGGCAGGGGGAGGGGCAAGGCTGGGGGAGGGGTTGCTGTGCTTCAGCCAGGCATCACCACTGGGCCCATGCTGTGGGAGAGGGGCAGCAGTTGTGCTCCCGCCAGGGTGCCACCATTGCACATGGTGAGGGAGGCGCTACGGTGGGGGGAAGGGGAGTGACGGCAGGCGGTGGGAGTAATTCAACCTGAGGAGAACTTTAATATCATTAGTGAACCACTTTAAAGTTAGTTGTCTCCAGTTTTGCATATGCTTTTTTTGTATTCTACTCAATGTTTAAGTATTTGATCCCTGGAAAAATTAGGGTGTTGTCAGCCGGAAAAGAAAGAGTGCCTCATTGATAGTATTAATATACTTGCAATGTGATATATCTATTTCCATAGATGCAAAGGGAGAGCTTTTAAGAATGCATTTCTAGATAACCTTTCATCCCAGTTTGTCTGTCATCACAGAAGAGAGGTTGGCTCTCTTTTTAAGCTAAGCCTGGCATATTTTCACTCATCAATTAAGTAACATAGCTGTAAGAGATCCCCTTTAACTGCTCACTGACCTAATCTAAGAATTCCAAACAACAAACTCAGAGTGGTGCAGTACCTTCTGTGTCAGCATTATGCTAGAGAAAGGCACTAGTTCTGCTATTCAAGTTACCGAGCTAGAAAACACAATTTGAAGAAGCATCATTAACAATCTGGACAAGAGTAATACTGGAGATTTAGTTGTAAAAATAAGTCAAACATGTCAAAGCAAGGAGTGAAGAAATCAAACAACACTTGCTAGACCAAGAGACACAAAGGATGAAATATTACTGGCTATTTACAATAAAATCAGATAGCCATCCTATTTGTTGCTATAGATGCCCAAACCTTTGGTTTCCAGTTGCCTACCTCCAGTGCTTACAGAGATTGCAGAACTAATGCTTAGAGAGGTCAGTTAGTCATCAGCTATTTTTAGGAAGGAGGATTTAATTAGAGCATAACCTTTCAAGACAAGCTGCGGTATGAATCTACTGTGCATCTGCTTTCTGAGCACTAGCAATCCATATGGACCCTAATGTATGCTATAGTTTGTTAGTGCACTTTGATCTGCCCCACTTTGAAATGGAGGTATCAACGCACACTTAGGAATTGCTAGTGCACTTCAGTAGGGTCCACGTGGACAGTTAGTTCACATCAGGCTAGCTTGGGGTAGATTCACATCCCAGCTTGCCATAAACTAAATGTTGATGTAGACAAGCCCTAAGAGTCTAATACTCCATTATAAGAGTTAAAGGTAGGATGTTTAGTTTCCCCCCGATGACTATTTCACTTGTCCACATTCACAATTCAGAAACATTTGAGATGAAAGAGCATGGCAATTTGAAAAAAAGACAAGACTCAAACTAGCTTAAAAAGGAAGGAAAAAAATCAATAAGTGATCTTTTGTCAGCCTCTTCAGCCTTCAAAGATAATTTCTCAACTTCCCATGCCTGCTGTTCTTCCCATGGCAGCTGTACAATGCAGGTGCTGTTTAAGATTTACAGCAGCATCATACTTAATATTTTTCTTTGTCAGGAGTTTCTGCTCATGCCAAATAATGAAACAGTCTTCTATGAAGTTAAAGCCTTTGGATGCAGTGAAAGTGGAATAGATTGAAAAACTAAGTCTGTGAGAGAAGGGTAAACACCAAAGACTGGCAACCACACAATGCTAGGGGGACAGATAAGCTTGTGTGGCTTGGCAGAGCTCCATTACCATCAGTAAGATTACAGTTTATATCTGATGAGAATCAGTTCTTAAGTCTCCTCCTAAAGTTGCCTTTTGTTTAAAAAATAAATTATATTGGGTCAATTCTGCTAATCCTATGATGTTTTTCAGTTTTCCTGTATCTTTCCTCATGCTAATTAAATATCCATATCATTATTTACATACAAAATAAGATGCAGTGAGGATGCAGACAAGAATATGAGCATCTTTTGTCAACTTTGACAAATCTGGAGATGTCTAGGTTTGAAACACATAGGAAAGAAGATCCAAAAGGGTAGCTGTGTTAGTTTAGTTTAGTAAAACAAAGGAGTCCTGTGGCACTTTTAAAGACTAACAAATGTATTTATCACATGAGCTTTTGTGAGAGAAAATGCCACATCCTCAAAGTGTCTAGTGAAGTGGAATTTTGTCCCATGAAAGCTCATACAATAAATCTGTTGGTCTTTAAAAGTGCCACAGGGCTCCTTGTTTGTTTTATAGGAGAGAAGAAGCAGTGATTTGGTAATTATTTTATTTTTATTTATTTTTATTTTACTGTTAGAATTCAGATAGTTTAGTAAATAATCATCACAAATTGTGCCTAGAGATTCTGAAGTCCTTCTTTGCAAAGTATCGCAGCCTCCCAAGTCATCATCCAACAAAAAAAAAAAAATAGTAGTAGTGTTATTTCTACCAGCAGCCTTCCTCAGCCATAAGCAGTAAAGTAAAATGGATACGCAGTAAGGCTGGTAAAATATGGATAATTAGTTTCCTTGTAATTTTCTGTTAGCTGATTGTTCTTTGAAAAAGGCCTTTTTGTCAAAGACATCTTTTTAAAATTGCATTGAGTAGCATTTATGCTATCTCTGCTATGAACCAGTTAGTTTCTTTAGTGATGATGTAAATAGTATTTCCTGCAACCTAGAATAAAAATTTTCTATGCCATCTTCATTATACAATATTAAATTAAAATGTTTCTCATTTACCTAGCTTTTTACACTGTGCCTAGTATTGTGATATCTATAGGCCATCTTGAGCTAAACTTAGATGCATTGCATTGCATGTATTTATGCAGTGCCTCATTTGGGTAAAGTTTCTTCATGACCAATTGGTGCATGCCCAGTGCTGCTCTCTGAAGTGCAGTATGTCTGTCTGTATACAGCTAGGGAGCTTTACTGGGAAGTGAAAAGGGCTCTAGCTGTACTCAAAGTGATTTGTACTGTAGGATGTGCTGCCTTTTGAGAGCAGAGGAAATACAGTTGTGACTTTTGTGACCCAGCCCTCCTGAGACAATCACCTGAATATGCAAAGATCAAGGCAAGCTGCAAAAAAGGAGAGCAGATTCTCTCAGCAGTGATGGTTTACCTAGAGATAAACTCTCCAACCAGTCACTAACAATGCTTCTGATCCTCCATACTGGATATCAAGAAGCCACCATAACAGATACTCAGCCCCCTTTAGTGCATTCCAGTCACCGGTCCCCAGTACAGCCACTAGTCTCTTAAAGAAATAGGTTCTTCTGTCCTCAGGGGGTCAGCCATATCACTCAGAGCAACATAGGCTTGGATCTTACCCAAAATACCATGCTACCAGCCAATCCTTTAGTAACTAAAACTAAAGGTTTAATATAAAAAGAATGTTATACGGTCAAAGTGGATCACATACCTACAAATGATTTAGAGCAGGGGTCTCAAACACGTGGCCCCTAAAACTATTTCCTGCAGCCCACAACAACACCATTATTACCAGTATTTGCAAGTTTGTTGCATTAAAAGTTTTCAGTGATGCAGCCTTTGGGCTAATGTACTAGTCCTCATGCAGGCCTCGTGGTGATTTCAGTTTGAGACCCCTTATTTAGAGTCCATAGAAGATAAGTCCTTGTTTCACAGTTTCAGTTGCTAGAAATCCAGTTTTAAGGAAGAGTTCAAATATTCGAGGTGTAGAGTTGGTTCTGATTCTCCTCAGAGAATTAGCAGGGTGGTTTCCAGGCCAGTGCTGGTTGGGATCTGAATCCTGCAGCCCAAACTTTCCCTGAGAAGCTTGGATAGATGTGAGATAAAGGAATTATGTTCCTCACTCCCTTTTGTAGTTGTAGCAAGGTGGGCATTTGCAGGTCATTTCTTCATGAGGGCTTTGAAGACAGTTCTCAGGTACTTAAGTGGAGAATAGGAATGTATATTGTCCTTTGACCTTCACCTCCTGGGCACCACAGGTAATTAGCTGCACTAGAACCATTAACAGACAGTTTACATTGGTACATTAAAGGTCCATCTAGATGTTAATATTCCCTTTCAACACCTTCCAATGAAGCAGTTCATTTACCTTGCTCTCTTTTAACAGGATATAGATGACTTTTATTAAGAAACCACTATTGATATGCATGCATATCAAAGCTCTAGTCTAATTGTAACACTACTGTTGTATTTTCCTATAATATGTCTTTAAAGGTTAGATTTGGGTCGTGTATTTTACAAGATGGTTTGGCCTTCTCAGGCCTAGCATGACAGCTTTGACAGAATACACCTTTGTATTCATACCCCAAACACTGTTGTAGTAATCTTTGTAAGATGTTTGAAAATTCATAGTTTGTGGATCAGTATTATCCTAGAAAAATGTGTGTCGGAACATTTCATGTGACATTATAAGGTTTCCCCATATGGTGATGGTAACATATGTTACAAAGTCCACGGCCTTGCTCAGAGAGAAGCAGGCAAACAGTTCTGTCCTAAATAAAGAAATGCATGCTCTGCTTAATATTCATTGAAGCCATCAGAGTCATCAAGCAGGAAGGGAAGACAGAGGAAGCCCAAACAAGTGAAAAAAATCTGTAGGAAACATCCTTCCAAGCAGAGTCTTTGGCTCCTGGATCTCTGCTGAAAATATTTATTGAGGGGCACTGAAACTATAAAAAGGAGGGACAAACACCTCAAAGCATGTGGTGAGAAAACTGTTTTCAATCTAATATAGCTTGTTAAGTAACATTTGAGTGTTTGTCCCTCCTTTTTATAGTTTCAGTGCCCCTCTTGAAAAATATTTCCATCTGAGAACCAGCAGAATCCAGAACATCTGTGAAAGACTCTTTGTGGAAGCATGACATAAGAAGTCTTTGCTTTGCATCTAATGTAGTTTAAGTTAAACATCAGTGAGCATTGTAGTTTTATTTTTCTGGTAACTGTTTCTATTTTTATGCCTCATTACTTGTACTCACTTAAAATATCTCTGTAGTTAATTAGTATTAATGTAGGAGTTGTTGATGTATTGTGTTTTCTAATCCCTTATACTCAAGTTGAAGGATCTGAGTAAGTGCATTTGGGGTCATAAATTGTTCTGGTATTCCCTTAAAGGAGTAGTGTACTCAGTGTATTTGTATTATCTAGGAGAGGAATGGTCAGTACAAAACATAAATTTTTGCGGGAGGGGGGATGATTTTGGGACTGGGAATGTTTTTTGGGGTCACTCTATGGTAATTTTTAAGGTTTATAAGCACCAGCTATTCACACAGACAAAGGTGGGAGCAACTTATGTGCTGTAGGTTGTTTTTGAACATTAAGGCATTTTACAGGAGACCCATGAGCACAGGACAAGGTGGCACAGCTGCTCATTAGTCTGGATTGTACCCTAGTATATCACAGTCTTGCTGTTGCAAGAGGACTGCAGTGAGGGAAAGAGGCTGGCTCCAGTCTGATTCAACAGTGTCTAATATAGTACCTCAAAGATTATCAAACTCTTTGCCTGAGTAATATCCTGGTGCACTGAATTCCAAAAGTTAATGACTGGTTATGTGTACAAAGGAAGTACTTCCAGTGTCCCACTTTCAATATATTGCATTTAGTAGCACAGACTGTTTGCTTGTTCTCTGTAAGGAGACAGGGTAACTAAGAGTGCCTTTATAACATTTATGATTGCATATATGACTGACACAAAATCCCCCTTCTACTTATTTTCAGAGGTCCAAACTGTTGGCCCCATGCAAAACTCAAGTAATGGGCTTTTTGTAGGGGTGTTCTGCACTGCTTGAAAGTACAGAATCCTTTGCCAACATGTCAAGATCATTTGGGCAGGATTTACACAGCTGCAGAACCCCGACTAACCATTGATTCCTTTCATAGCAGAAGAGATGCTGCCTCTGTGGAATATGGCTCTGTGACACAATAAAGTAGTCCCCCATATGTGGACTCTCTACATCCTGCTCTCTATCCACCAACCTGTCTCTGTGCAGTGGAACCCCTTCCTTTTCCTTTGCCTATTCATCTGAATGTGACGTGAAGGGTGGGAGACAGTTTTGGGCCAGACTAAATATTCTTAATTTTTTTAGACACTCCTTATATGAAAAACATCCCCCACAATCTACATGTACTCTTCGTCTTAACTTTTTGTCCTTATTGTAATTCTGCAGTGTCATTTTTAAAATGAGATCATCACACATTAACACACACCCTTCAAAGTAGAGACGCATCAAGGATTTTGATAATGGCATTGTAACATTTTTGTTGTTCTTTATTTTCTTCTTAATCCAACCTAGTATTATGTTCATGCTTTTTGGCTGCTGTTATGCATTGAGTAGATGTCTTCAGTCAGTTCTTGATGATTCCTTTATCTTTTTACCTGGGAAGTTCCAATTTAATAATTTAGAATTCATCAGTGTGTTCTCTGCTGAGCTTAAATTGTTTTTTGTAATATGCATGACCTTGCAATTTTCTGCACTGAGTTTTATATTATTGTCATATTGCCCAAGGACTTGTTATGATAGGTCCTTCCAGAGCCCCTCAACATTGTACACAGAGGCTCCTGAACTCTTTATCTTGTTGTCATTTCTGTCAGTATAATAAGAGTATTTTTAGAGAGGCCAGAGATCAACACATCCCCATGGAAAAATCCTACACAATTTAATAGAGATGAAACTGGTTGGGTTCTATAGAAATTACTCTTAAAGTTCCTTGAAACCTATTTAGCAAAGAATGACATCTCTTCTACAGGTTTAGAAAAAAATCTTTAATTGCACTCTATTGTGGAAATACAGTTTTCTGTTAAATTCTACAGATGGTCCAAAAATACATTCAGAAAGCTTATAATTTTTCTTTTAAAATTCTGTGGGACCTTTCCACAAGGATATAATCACAATCAGTCAATGTTACTGTATTATATCAGTGATATCAGATAACAAATTGCACTGTGTCTGAGAAAATCAGAGTTTTAAGAAAGTCCTTGGTGTGTTAGGATTATTCCTGTCTAGTGGTACTGTTACCCCAAAAATTTGATCCCCAAAATCCAATCACTCAATTTATCAATTTTCAGACCGTCCAGCAGTCTGGATGTAATTACAATCTCAGGAGGTAACCCAAATTAGGTTATTTCGCTTAAACGGACAAATATCCAAACCCTGGGATAAATGTCCCAAGTTGGGGACTACGGCTACAGCCCACCGATCAAGCACAGACTCACAAGCAACAAAGATTCAGAGTCAATAATTTGTTTTGATCAAAAGCGGCTTTATTGTAACCTGTATTGTAAGCACTGACTAAAGCGCTACTGTCTCTTTAAGAAAAACCGCTACTTAACATCAAGCTTAAAGGCATTACAATTATTCTAGGAAATTACAATATAAAGACACTACTTAACTTATAACATATAAGCGCTATGGTTTATAGATACAATTAACACATAAAGGCAACACTTTAACTTATAACTATAACACAAAGACAATTAGGTAATTAAAAGAACATTCAGCGAGTGAGGGCCAGTCACTGGCTGAATGGAGAGATCTCAATTCTTAATGCTGCTCCTTAAGGTCTAACTCTGGGTTGCTTGTCCCCCTTAACTTAAATAAATTGCCTTAAAAAGTTGCTTTAGAAAGGGCTTGGGCTTCCCTGATACTGTTCCTTATTGGCATTCCTCCCCTCCTTGGGACCCTTTTCGCTTACCCCAAAAAGCTGGAAAAAGCTGTGCTGAGTTGTAGGGGTCCTCAGGGAAACAGCAATCAAGAGTCCAGGAAAAAAAAGGAGATAAGGTGGGAGGCAAAAAGAGGGAAAAAGGTGGGACAGCAGGGAAAAGAGCTGGCTAGTCTGGTGGGCCTCGCACAGCTCTGGGCTGGTTGCCGTGGCACCGTGGCTTTGGAGCACTCAGGGCAGGCCGGGGTAGCTGCTGGACGACAGGAGCTCAGGCGCGCTGTGGATCGGTCAGCGGCAGGCAGGCTGAGTGGCTGGGAGAGCGGAGCCTCAGGCGTGCTGTGGATCGGTCAGCGTCAGGCAGGCTTGGTCACCGGGCGAGCGGGGCTGGAACAGTGGCAGGCAGGCAGGCTGGCTGGAGAAGCCTCAAAGGCAGCGGAGCTCACAAACCTCTAGGCAGTACTCAGTTAGCTGCTTGGTTGTAAGAGCATGGAAGGCCCTTTAGAAGCCAGGCACAGAGACCCAGCTTCAAGGATAATGTCCTGAGTCACTGCTCAGAGACACAACCCTGTGCCTTTAGAAACTAAGTCAGACACTCTGCTCCCAGAAACTGAGTTAAACCCAGCTCTCAGAGCCTAAGTCCAAAACTTAGCTCTCAGGCTTCCACTAGAGACGTTGTTACTCTCTCTAGGGATGGATGTGAGTGAGACTCCTAGTGCAGCAGGTAACACAGCCAAAAGGCCATTGGAACCCAGTAAGGAGCAGGAGAGATCTCCGCAGAGCTGCTCTTTGCACTGCCTTTTATTTGCAGTTTCTGCCACTCCCAGTTTCTTCTTGACCAGTCCAAAAGGTATGACTTCATGTTCATCCAATTGAAAAAGGGCGACTTCATTGCTTATCTGCATATTGCATCATCAAAATCAATACTTTTGACGAGCCCTGCTGAGAGGGGGTGGATACTTTAAGATACTTGATGGGAGGGGGACTGAGTGAGTTCAAAAGTTCAGAGGCTTGCCTCCATCTTGACCTACTTAGAATTTCCTGTTAAATCTGCTGATGGAGATATGTAACTTCCCTTTATGATCTCTCCATTTTGTTTCTTGCTGAATGCTCTATTTATTTATTTATTTATTTATTTATTTATCCGTGTATTTATTTAATTAATTTTAAAACACTGTTAAATGATTGATTTATGAGTTCTTTACCCTTAATTACTGCATATTATGCCATTTTCTAGCTTTGCCATAAAACCTCTGCCAAATTGCCTTACCATTTCTTACTCATATGGGTTTTTACATTTTCTTAGTATTTTTATTTATTTATTTATTTATTTATTTCTCTGTGATACTAAGGAGATGGCAAAAATCTCAGGCTACAGTACACTGTGTCTATCTGCATGAAGAGCAATGCCTGTATCCTGTCAGCCACGTGAAGCTGTGAGTTGATTCACTGGTTGGAGGATGATGTCCCAGGCTCTTATCTTCCATTGAAGACAGCATGAGTGTACACCTATGTCTTGGAGCTCCTCATTGCCATAAATGGTCCTCGTCATTGCTGTAGTTTTATATGTGATTTGGCTGGAGTAGCTGCAGTTCCTTTCTTTCTCTGTTGCAGACACTTGTCACTGTATCAGCTTTCCCTAAGGGCTTAATTAGGAACACAAGTGATATTCCATGAAGAACATATATGATTAAACCTGTTCTTTAAAGGCGTCTTTTTCTTTACTAATTTAAAAAAAAAATCTGCTCAATTGTATTGAGCCCTTGGTTTGGTTTTTCCCTTGCCCCATCTTATCTGCAACTAGCATCACTGATGGAGAAGCCAGAATACTGAGTAACCTGTCTACACTAATCCTGCACTCTGCATTTACAGTTGTTTTTCCAAATGACATGGAAGCAACTACAGACCTAGCAACAGAAACATTAAAGCAGGCATATATCTCTGCAACAAACCACTGTAGAGGAATTCTCAATAAGCGGGGGCCACAAACTTACTGAGGAGTGGAGCTTTATTCAACACAGCTGTGGGCCCAAGGGCAAGCACCCAAGAGCCCTGAGAATAGTGTCCATTATTCTTGTATAATGACATATTACATCATATTATTATGAAGTATAAACTATTGCAGTATAGCCAATTAAGTTCTGGGTCCATTCTTTTTGCACCAAAATTCCCCCAGTTACAACCCCTTCTTTTGATCTGTCTTATCCCAAACATAACCTCCAATCATAATTCATCTGCACCACAGGTCTCTGGCCTAGCCATTGAGCTGGCCCAAATGAGTTTTTTTTTATCTAGGTAGACTGACTTAGAATTCTGCAGGCAGATACAAGCACCTTCTCTGTCTCCAAATTTCAGTACACAGCTTGTCCTAGAAACAAGAACACAGACACAACGAAGCTCTTTACAGCGTACCTTATCAGTTAGTTGCTTCTACTGGCCCTCTTCCAGGCGTGCTAGTGGAACAGAGAAACTGCAGCTACTCCCCCCCCCCCCCGGCCTACTGAGCTATCTGTGTCTCAATGCTGTTAGGCCTCAGCACACTGTTAGGCCTCAGCCACAGAATTCTTCCACACCACGCTGCCAACTCTGTCAACATATCTGCACAAAAGACGCCATCATAGGATCTAATCGAGCCAGCTACTCCATCAAAGGGTCCTTCACCTGCTCATCCACTAATGTGATTTATGCCATCATGTGCCAGAAATGCCACCAAGCCTTATACATTGGACAAACAGGATGATCCCTACGCAGAAGACTAAATTCACACAAAACTGACATCAGAAATCACAACACAAAAAAACAGTAGCTGAGCACTTCCATCTTCCTAATCACTCCATTGATGACTTGTTAACGATGGTCATCAAGCAAATCAATGGGACAACAAGACTTCAAATAGAAACAGCTGAAATTGAACTAATATGCAAATTAAATAGTGTGAAAGCAGGGCTGAATTGTGACTATGGATTCTTTTCACATTATAACAGGTAATTTGACTTCATCCTCCTTCTGTGTGCTGTTTCCTAGAGTTTGAATCCTTACAAATGCTCTGATTTGCTGTTGCAGTGTGATCTGATCCCATGTCCTATACTCCCCTGCATTTATTTTCATCCGATTCTGTAAGTTCCACCTCTTCAAAGCATCTGACGAAGTGGGATATTCTCCCACAAAAGCTCATGCAATAAATAAATCTGTTAGTCTTTAAGTGCCGCAAAACTCCTTGCTTTTTTTTAGTATTATGAGAGTGATCAACATTTTTTTCAACTTTTTTTTTTTGATAAAAATGGCTTTTCATGAGAAACAAAAATTAACTGTGATTGAAATTTTTCATTTTGTGATGAAAAACCAGGGAGAGAAGTCAATTTTTCAGTTAAAAAAATTAAATATTTTCTGTACACTTTTTGACCTTAATCTGAGACTTGCTTTTTGAAAGATGTTTTTGGCAACAAACAAAAAAGGTTGGTTTTTCTATTGAAAAATCAAAACATGCTGATAAACTTTGTGGAAATTTCAAAAAAAATTCCAGTGAGAAAATAACTAGTTCTTTTCAATCAGCTCTCATGAGTATAAAATGAAGAATAAAGTTTACTGAACTCAGGTCTGTGATTGGTTTTAGACTGCAGCAAAGATTCTAGTCATTTTGCTTCTCCCAAATGTCAACATATCCATGCTTTAATTATAGACCACTCAACAAAGCATCTAGCAAGATCAGTCTTACCTTTCTCAGTGGTTCCAACCACAGGAAGCTATGGGTGTTGACAAGTACATTTTCACTTATTTCATACTGATTCCACCAGTATTAGATCTCTAACAAACTTATATATTCAATTTTATTAGTATTATCACTACCTAATTATGCCTGAAATCAAATCACAGTATTTTCTTCATGGAGTCATGAGCCTATTAACACATACATATTTATTGATGACCTTAACAGTTTCAGCTCAGAATGCTTGTTTGGTACTATTTGCATATGTGAAAAATAGATGGAAGAAGCTAGAAAATAAAACAAACTGTTAACTGCTGATAAATGTTGGATGTTGTTCAGTTAATCTGTGGTGGGTTGTTATTGTTAATATCATACTACTGTTTGTATCCCCAAAATTTGCAGAAGAAATTGATAACATTTAGATATCCAAGTATAATACCTGATTGTATCTGAAAACCAGGATGACATCACATGCTAATGAAATTGTTAGTGTCTCAAACTGTGGCTGGAAGGTGAGAAGGTAAATTGAGGCCTGACTGGGCCTAATTGAGGTCTAACTGGTTTTCAAGTTTCAAAGGGGTAGCCATGTTAGTCTAGGTCAGCAAAACAAACAAGGAGTCTTGCAGCACTTTTAAAGGCTAACAAATTTATTTATTGTGTGAGTTTTCACGGGAGAAAATCCCATTTCATCATACACTTGAAGCTGGAGAACTTACAGAATAGGAAGAAAAATTAAATGCAGGGAGCTGTAAGACATAGGATTGGAGTCAGACTATTTCAGCAAATCAAAGCAGTTGTTTAGATTTGAACAGTGTGGAACAACATATTAGAAGAAGGAGAGGGCAAAATCACCTTGTATAATAAGAAAGCCAAATGATGTCAATGTCCAAGGCCAAAGTAATGGTATCAAATTTACATATTAATCCTAACTCTGTAGTTTCTCTTTGGAGTTTTGATTTGTATTAACAAATTTATTTATTGCATGGGCTTTCATGGGAGAAAATCCCATTTCATCAGACGCTTTGAAGGAGTGGGATTTTCTCCCATGAAAGCCTATGTGATAAATAAATTTGTTGATCTTGATAAGTGCCACAGGACTCCTTGTTTGTTTTGTTGTACTAGACTAACACAGCTACCTCTTTGGAATTTGATTTGTGTTTAACCTGTTTAAGGACAGCAATTAACATATCTTTCACAGAGTGAGCAGGGAGACTTAAGTGTTCCCCTATTGATTTCTGAATGTTATTTCTGATGTCAGATTTGTGTACATTTATTCTTTGTGCAGAGACAGTCCAGTCTGGCCAATGTATAAGGCAGAGGGGCATTGTTGACACATGATGGCTTATATATCATTGGTGGATGAGCCCTTGATGGAGGAGCTGGTTTGATGAGGTCCTATTATGGTGTCATTGGACAAACTAGACAGACTGTGCAGAGCTGTTGACAGCTATTGTGAGAATTCATATGATTTGACAGCAAAAATTCAGCATCTGCCAGTGGGTAGTATGCAGAGGCAATGGGGGAAGAAAAACCAACTTAAATGTGTATGTTTAAGTTACTTACTGGTAACTCAAATTCACCCAAACATGCTCACAAAAGTTCTGGCCAGGGGCACCCTGCAGTTGTAAAGAGTCGGAAGGCTGTTTGTAACCTTGTAATGCCAGAAGCAATCAGTAGTTAGCTGAAGTTATGGTGCATGACAGTATTTAGGAGTAACTGTGGAAAGGTATAATGAAAACAGACTGTGAACTGATGAACTGAAGCTGGTTACATGTGTGTAAGGAGGCTGAGAGGTCTTGTTCTTTACACTTCAGTGATTGTGATGAAATTTGCCTTTTTTCATTTTTTTACAAGTATTATTTTATATAGCTTTGTGTCTTCTATTTCCTCTTTGCCATCAGCAAAAATACCAGACTTGTACTGGTATTGCTTATATTTACTTTTTTAAACATTTTCAAAATATGATAAGCAATACAGAAACTCTTTTAATAGAAAAATAGAAGTCAGAGGTTGAGAACTTTATTGGATCAGTCTATCTCCCTACCAGTACAGGTTTGTTCCCCAATTTCCATTGTTGTGTCCATTCAGGTTTTGAATGGCTTCCAGCGTTTCTGCTGGCTGATTGTCCATAGCCTAACAGAGCTGTTTTTGGTATCCAGTCTAAATGTTTCCTTTCTATATCTCATCCTGTTATCACAGGTACATAACTGTGACTATAGCCTTCTGCTCCATCCTAAACAATCCCCTCCATCCTTGAGGTTTACACACTTCACATCTTTGTAGACTTTTCCCCATGCTTCCGCCTTCTACATCCATTAACTGAACAGGCATCTTTGCTTTTTTCTTTCTCTTTTTCGGATCTCTTGAGCCTCGTTCTTCTCTTACATATGCTGGTACAAGTCACTTCATTGGTGCTGCACCGGTACAAAACCTGTGTAAGAGGAAAAATTGATCACTGGGGCCTGATTTTGTTTTTGCTTCTTATACCCAGGCTACCCAGGGGAACTCCATTAAATTTAGTGCTGTGATTTCTGATTTACACTAAGGAAGAAGTGTAGAGCATGCCCCTTAGATACTTGAAAGAGTAGAATTATTCAGTTTCATTGTGGTGTGATCATCACCACAGCCAGAAGATGGCTAGACCTTTGCTTTCTGCTTTTCCTTGTGCCTCTAACCATATTTGTAAACTTCAAATTATTTATTTGCATTCCAGTAATGCATGGACACCCAAGCTGTTATTGAGCTAGAGCTAGATGCTGTATGCAGGCAGAGTAAATGATTAACACTGCTCTGAGTATTTTACATTCTAAGACAAGATGTAGAAAATTGAACAAAGAGGAAGAGTGAAGAAAAGATGAGCAAAACAGTAAATGAAAGGACTTCCTGAATGGGATTTTGAAGTAATTACTGTTATCCCTAATTTATCTATAGGTAAGTAAGAGAAATCAGCAGTTGAAAAGATTCATAAATATGGGGGGAAATATTGGGGCTGTGTACAGACAAAACTGAAAATAAGACTAAGTAATATATTTTATAAGTTACACAGTATCTTGAGTTTAGGATTTCTCCTGAATCATATAATGGATCAAGACTTCTCATACAGTATATGCTATAGGATTATAGAAAACTTGTATATCAATGACAATATACAACAAAGCTTTAAAAAACTCTCTCTTTCTCATGAAAGGGTTCAGAGAAATTAGATCAGCTGGGGTGATGACAGAAAGATCAAAGCAATATAAATGGTGCCATTCATAACTAAGAATTAAGCTCTGCAGCTCAGTCTTGTAGGCAGAAACAGGATGATTATAAATAGGTCACTTTTGCTCCACCTAGGGTCAGCAATCACGTTCTTAACAAGTGGAGTTCCCAGGGGTGTAGCATAATATTGCTAAAGAAGCTAGAATATTTAATTTACCAAATAATGCGGTGATATTGAACAACTGAATTAATTGGCAACATCCAAATAACAATTTTAAAGTCTCCAGTTTTCTAAATCTCTGAATCAGGAGCAATCTTTGTTTGAAAAATGCAGGCTTCATTAACAGAAATGACTCACTGTACAGACATTTCCTAGACATCACCATTTTTTCAGTGGCAGCTTAATTACAGGACTGTGCGCTTATAACTCATATCTTATTTAAGAATGAAGATACAGAAAATTAAACACATACCAAACTGAAAGTCAATTTGCAGGTGGTTCATTTTCTTCTATGAGGGATTTATTGCAATTTTGTAATATTGACATTAATAATATTATAGATGGTCACCCATGTTCCAAGCAGGAGTGCAATACCATCCAAATATTTAGGCCCCATTTCGGCAAAGCATTTAAGCACATGCTTAAAGTTAAATATGAGCTTAAGTGTTTTGGTGAATGGGGATGTTATACATAAAAGTAAAAGTAGAAGGTGGATGGCTTCCTTCATGGTTTTTTTTCACACAGTACAATTTCATTGACTTCTGTGAAGTTACTCCAGCTTATCAGTGTGGTATCAAAATTAGGCCCAAATCTTCAAGATCCCAACATCTTTTCACATTTGAAGAATATTAAGAAAGATTTTTTTAAGTAGAGCTGCTCAGTATAGAGAAAGAAAGGCTAAATAAGGCCTGTCCATTGTGAAACTTGGTGTTTTTATAAATTTTTGGCCAATTAAAGTCCTCTATTTATTGAAGAAGGTGAGAATTGGGAAGTTCAGGAGAGCTTTTCTTTTTAATGGCCCATAGGATTATAGGAACTCTATCTAATCCACTCAAAAGAGCACAGTCTCCAACTGCGTTTCACTTGGTCCATGGCATTTACTACATTGATAAGGGCATAAAATCTCCTAAATGAACAGCATCTTCATTCTTGGTGACAGCTCTTGGGACGCCCATGACAAAACATTGTTACCCCTTTTCTCTAGCAAGAGTTAGTCTTACTTTTGATGGCTAGGTCTTAGCTTCCTGACACCACCAGCCTGTTAGTGTCCAGCATCCTCCTCTGAACTACGCCAGCCTCATCTTCACCTTTCAGGTTAATAGTAACTACTTCCTACTCTCCAAGTCCCTTTGAAGTGTTCCTCTAGCCCAACACTGGCTACTAGTACTCACTGAAATTCCAGATCCTTTGCTGCAAAGGAACTGTGTACCCAGTTTTACCTAAAGTCACCATTCCTGTGTAATAAAAATAGCAGGTTTATTTAAGAAAGAATAGAGGGAGTGATGGAAAAGAGGTACAAACTAAAATCATGGAAAGCAAACTAAGACCTATACCTTCATGTGTAATAAAGTAGGATCCCCCTCCCTCAGTCTGCCAAAAGTTTTGTTTGTTGCAGAGTTGGCTGGCTTCACAGAAAGTAGGATCCAAACTAGCATAAGGTAACACTCCTCCTTTTTCCTGAGCCTTGCGTTACATCACTGGCTAACCAAGGAGAGCCGACAGTTTCCTTCTGCTAGAATGGGCCATCACAGAAACAACATATCCCCTGGTGACCAACTTTACTCCAAAATCATAATTCATAGTTACATTATTCCTTAAACATTAGCTGTAGTTACATCTCATGAGTGATTGTCTTGACTCTTTAGATATCTTTTATATGTTACTCTTAATATCCTGCAAGATGTGTTTGGTGCACTGAGTTTGTCAAGTTCAAAGTCAGTTATTTGCCAAGGAGTCTCTGTCAGTCTGTTTTTACTCTGCAGACTGAAAATGTATATGGGCTGATCTTGACAATTCTACAATGTCTTGCTTATGTGTCAAGAAACCGTTTTCTAATTCTGTGACTTTGCTCAGCCACAATACCTTGGTAAAATAAAGGCTAGCAGACAGATGGAGATCTACTGAAATACTAGCCAAGTTTGAGACAGCAACATTCAAAAAAGTGGTTTTTGGAAGTGTAGATGCATAGACCATGTACAGTGAGTACCTGTGAGGAGTTTTGAATCACAGTTTGTCGTTAATCAAGGACTGAAGTGGGTATGGCCTCTTCTAATACACCATTTCAAAGCATGCATATCTGCAGAGCAGTTGGCATCTTTCTCTAACTTCATGGCCGTGTCTGAACTACAGAATTAAGTTGACTTAAGTTACATTGTTATACAGCCTCCTCAGTAATTAAAACAGTTTTTCATGTCCACACTGTGCTCTTTCTGTTGGCAGTGTGCACTTTCATCAGTAGTGCTTGCACTGATTTACCATGGGTCATTGAGGGGCACTGACAGCCAGAGCCTTGCTGCCCAGATCACAGCGTACATTTAATCGCAGACTGAATTTGGTATTACCCTTTCTTTCACACCATTTGAAAGCATTGGTGTCTCTAGAGGAGTTGGCATCTTTGTCTAACAGCATGTCTTTTGCCTGAAGCCAGTCTTTGTGGCATGGGTTGCCTTGTGAGTGTGGGTTTTGTTGTTTTTAAACACATTAGTGACTGACATACCAACTACATCCTTAGTTTAGTGTTCAACACACAGCTAAGCTAAGGGACTAGGGGGAATAACTGAAAATTGTAAAATTTCGTGGTAGGGAATGTAATTCTTCATGAACAGAATTATCACCCAAGATTTGATTGATATAATTGGATTAAGGCATCATGCCAAATACTATTGCAGTGTAGGTTTGTGTGTTAGCAAAGACTTAAGGAAGAGACACATAATGCAGTTGTATTGTATATCTATAAAACTAAATTACACTGCGTGGATTTTTGTAGCTCAAATTATTGACCTTATCTAAGCACTCAAGAGGGATGGTCATTAATAACATTACCTGAGATAACACAAACCCAATAATTAATTCTATTAATAGTTGTAGTATATCCATTAATTGCAGTTAAATATATAGGGTTTTGCTACCTCAGCATGGACAAAATTCTCAAAGGAGTTCTTCCTATGAGACTTCAGAACACTGTTTAGAGGAGATATATGTGATCCTGTCTATAAGAGAGATGGCCGTGTATATATCACTGTTGTTACCACTGTTATACAATTACTATAAGTCCTGTACAAAGTGTATCATATACAATGTCAGAGGAAAAATGACAATCTATCAAGTATAATGATCCCAGTTACATTATACATCATCCATCTATAATCTCTGTATCAAAGTGTGTGAATATTGGCTCTGATTTGTACTTCAAACATATTTTTGTTCCTGTAGGACATCAGGGTCTAGACAGCTATGTGTTGATGCAGGTGCGTCGCTGGCTCTGGGCACCTGGGGCATGTGCCCTGAATCCCAGTGCTGGTGCCCTGGATCTGGCAGGGCCACCCCCTCCCGGTCTCTGGCCCAATTGGGCTGGAGATCTGGGGCCCAGCCGCCCGCAGCTGCGGTCGGGAATCCAGGGCCCAGTTGCCCAGGGAAGTGGCAGCCCTGTCCCTGACTGGGGATGTGGGACCCAACTGCCCGCAGCTGCTTCCGTCCCCATCCCCGGCCAGGGATACGGGGCCTAGCCACCCTTGGTGGCGCGGCAGCTTCCAGCCCTGTCCCCGGCCAAGGGGCGGGGCCTGCGGCCCATGCCCCAGGTCCCTCCCCAGGGCAGTGACGCTTCTGTGTTGATGGCCCATTCAGGACACTCCTCTCTTACAGTAGGTCATAGAAAAAACTCACCTGCCCAAGTATTTTTTCCTGTTGATGCCTCAGACAGGAGCCAGCGGCCAGCACCTCCCCCCTGCAATTCATCTAAATATGTAGGGTGATGTGATGTGCTCATGTAAGCCTGAACTATCTTAGGCTAGTAACTTTCCACATA
This sequence comes from Podocnemis expansa, assembly GCA_007922195.1. Taxonomy (NCBI): domain Eukaryota; kingdom Metazoa; phylum Chordata; order Testudines; family Podocnemididae; genus Podocnemis; species Podocnemis expansa. The sequence continues at coordinate 1,792,875 of ML682034.1, forward strand.
AAGAAGCTGTGGGGCTTTGTTTGGAGCAGCAAGTTTCCATGCACATTGTAGAGCAGTGGTTGTCAGACTTAGGGTCGGAACAGTACTGGGTCACAGACCTTCAAACACTGGGTTGCAGCATCCCTTGCTGTCACTGCCAAAAGACTGGAGTGCATTGCTCAAAGATGTAATTGCTGGCTGGCAGGCATAAATGATTTTTTTTCAACTGGGTCCCCAGGAAAAAGGCTTGGAAACCACTGTTGTAGAGGATGTAAGATACTCCTGAGATATAGGGTTGCCACCCATCCAGTTTTTAACCGGACAATCAAGATTTGGGCTTTTGTCTCTGGCTGACATTTAGGGATGCCATGAGGCAGGTTTTTGGGACCTGACAACTCTAAATGGTGCCTGAACCAAAAGTCCAATGATCATGGAATGGAGGAGAGGAACCAGATCACGGCCCCTACGTATCTGGGTCTGGCTCTTACCTTCAGGCAGGCTCCTTGAGATCACCTGGTGAGTGATAAAGGTAGGGAGGAGAGGAGTGGATGATGGGGTGGAAGCTTGGGTGGGGGGAGAAGAGGTGGAGCAGGGACAGGGCCTTGGGGAAAGAGGCAGGGCAGTTCTGGGGCTTCAGTGGTCTTCATTCCAAAAGGTAGCAACTTTCTAATATACCTCCATTTTGCCTCTTTCCTGCTTCAGTTCTCTGGACTGTGGATTTTAAAATGGAAATGACTATTTTAAACTATAGGGAGCGGATAGGGTGACCAGATTGCAACAGTAAAATATTGGGACACATGGCACTGGGGGTCGAGGGGGGGGACCTGGAGCTCCCAGCTTCTGTGGGTGGCAGGGAGACCCAAAACCCCCAGCCACCATGGGGGGAGGTGGAAACTTGGAACTCCATCCTTCCATGTTGCTTGGAGCCATGAGGCTGTCTGCAGCAGCTGAGCACTCCGGGTCCCCCCAAAATGGCTAGGAACTGAATTTTTACCTGAATATCAGGACAAATTTGGACAGCTGATCAAGACAAAGGGTTCAATCTTGGAAATAATTGCAGTTTTTTTGGGACATCTGGTCACCTTAATCGAGGAACTTCCAGTCTTTTGAAAGTTACCAGAGAGACTTTGCAAGCCAGAAGTTTATTCCATCAGTGCTACAAACATGGTAGAAGGACTTTGCAATCAGTTGTGATCTATTAACCATTTTAATGCTAGTCTTTATTAATAAATCTTTAGTTAGCTTACTAAGGTTTGACTGAGCAAGTAATATTTGGGTAAGATCAGAGCTACATATTGATCTGAGGGTAACTGTCTGATCCTCTGGGTTTAGTAAGAATCTCACAAATGGTGAATTAGGTTTTCTGCAACCCCTCCCTATATGAGACCTATTTGTCTAGATTGGAGTCAAAGGCTGGAATGCCTGAAGGGGACTGTTTTGGGCTTCTGGATAACTAGAGTGGCACTGAAGAACTGGCTTGGTGAATCTAATTATAGACTAAACCACCAATTTTGGGACATTGTCTGCCCTGGTTCTTGCACTCAGCCCTGTATGTGGCATTTACAGTGTGACCCATCCCAGGCACCTGTTCCCAGCATATTCTCAGGAATACATTGTATGCTCTTGAAAATTAGATTAGGATGTATCTAAGTGATATATATCCATACTGTAAGTTTAGCACATGTTTGAGCACTTTGTCATTAGGAGCTTCAGGAATGAGCCAGCATGAAAACCATAGTCCCATGCTCCTTCTGAAGAAGATTTTTCATGTCAGGACAGATGCCTCTGTGCACCAGTGGAGAGACACTCTTATTACTGCTGTGACTGTGGAGCTCTTCCTGGCTTTTGAACAGACTGACTGCATTTAAAGAATCAACATTCCATCCTATTTACTCTGCCAGTTAATGACTACATTGTATGTATTTTAAAGGTTTTTATGTTTATACCTTGCTTACTCACTCTGAGATCCATTCTCACATATCTCAGTGGGGCGAGATCTTGCAATATTTATTATAACTCCTGCAGTTTTGCAGCTGTGCTTTGCCTAAAAGCTGCCAACTCACAAATTTTCCCTTATTCAAAATGGCCATCATCATCTATTATTGTCAATAAGTCTGAAGCCACCAGGAAGGTGAATAGGCCGAACAGAAGGTGGATGTAGGAGTTACAATGGAACACGGTGCAGAAGGTTGTGGGGGTGGGACAGGAAGTGAGGCTGTGAGTACAGAGGATAATGATGGGGATGGGATACTATGGGGTTAGAACTGCAGCTTCTCAAGCCCAGAGTAATGGTGAATGTGTGGACTTCCTTCTGATCAACCAGGGGAAGGAAGTGTTGCCAGATCTCACAAACTGATCACAAGTCATGTAATTTTAGCCAGGGGTTAATGTAACAGGGAACGCCCTGGAATGCTGTTCCAGGGCCCCTTATTTTTAGGGAACCAGTGTTCTGCCCCCCCCCCCCCATGGGGGATGCACCAGAACGTTGAGTTCCAGGGCCCCCAGAAATAGAAGGGCACACTGGAACCAGTGTCCTGGCTTGTCCCCCCAGGCCAGTGGAAGGGAGGGGCTATGGGCTAGGGCCAGCCTGGCCACCCTTCCCTCCCTTCCCCAGATCCTGTGTGGCTCTGCCCCTTTCAGCTGAGGTCTGGCTGTTCGTGCAGCCAGGCTCCAGCCTCCAGCACCAGCTCCTCTTTACTGGCTGGCCAGTGCCGTGGCCTCCTGCCCCCCACCCAGCTCTTCAGTGGGCTAAGAGGGCTGGGGGGGGTTGGGGCAGTCAGGCAGCTTGTGGGGAAAGCGGGGGGGCAAGGAAGGTGCATGGGGAGGGGGAGTAGGGGTTGGGATGGTGAGCTCGGGAGGGCTAGGGGGGCTGAAGAGGTTGGGGGGTTAGGAGGGCTGGAATGGGGGCAGGAGAATGGGGATTGGCACTGAGAAGGACATGGGGAAAGGGGGTAGGTGTTTTGGGGGCAGTAGCTGGGGTGGAGGGCTGGCATGTGGGGGGCTGGAACTGGGGTGCTGCATAAGCAGGTGGGCGGCTGGTGTTTGGAGGGCAGGAGCTGGGGTGCAGGGTAGGTGGGTCGGGGGCTGGCATTTGGGGGACAGGAGCTGGAGTGTGGGAGGGGGGTCTACCCAATTGGGAGGGTTCCAGGGCTTGCCAAATTATGCTTTAACCCCTGATTTTAGCATTTGCAGAAGCTGTCATGATGATGTGAGAATCTCTTCTGATCCTGTGATATATTTTTCAGGGCTGGGCGTGGGGGCAGAGCTCTGGGCAAAAGCCAGAGGGTTGAGGATGCAGGCCTGCCTTGCCATGAGCCCTGCCTTCATGTATGTTCTTATATCAGATAGAGGGTCCTGAGCCAGAAGGAGGCAGGAAAGAGAGGAGTTGGAAAAGGGGTGTGGAGTGGCTTTGCTAGGTCTGAGGTAGCAAAGTCCTTGGGGAACAGGAGCCAAAGACATGTTGCTTCTGGATCAAGAAGGAATGGGAGATGGATGGCAATGCCCGTAACTTAGGTATGAGGAGTGGGTAAGGAGAGTCTCCATCTCAGTCAGGGGGAGGTGTGAAGTTGTCTCTGTCTCTCCATCTTTCTCACAGGCAGTGGAATAGAGTGGAGTTAATAAATAAAAACAGGTGGAAAAAAAACATGGTTTAAAGAAAAAACAAAACTGTTGTGATTTTGGGAGCCAATTTCTTGATCGTTTGAGGCTCTCAGTCATGATTTTTGATGTCTTGAAGTTGGCAATACTAGAATCTGTAGGTTGTGCTGTATTTCTGACCTTTATGGTCTTTCTGGTAGTGCATCCTTCATGATAGGCGCTGGACCTTTGCTTTGCTAAAGGACAAGCATTGCAGCTCTGCTTCTTTGACCCTGTGCCCCTGGCTTCTGCATCTCTGTTTCTTACTGTAGCACCTTCACAAGGTCCAAATGAGGTTGAATGTTGGTTGGAGATTTATGACTGGTCTACACTACAAAGGTAGGATGATGTAAATTTCCAAAGGGATAGCTGTGTTAGTCTAGTCCAGCAAAAACAACAAGGAGTCATGTGACACTTTAAGACTAACAGATTTATTTTTCGCATGAGCTTTCGTGGGAGAAAATCCCACTTCGTCAGATGCTTCAGAGATGGGTGAACTTCTCCGAAGCATCTGACGAAGTGGGATTTTCTCCCACGAAAGCTCATGTGAAAAATAAATCTGTTAGTCTTAAAGTGCCAGATGACTCCTTGTTCTTTTTAGGCTGATGTAAGTTATCTTGTGTCAACCCAGTTGTGCATGTGTCCAGACTCAGATTTGTTAACCATCCTGTTAAGGCAATGAAGTAAAACCACTTCCATGAACTGTATAGAGCCATGGTTGATCTACTGACGTCAACTCATTCTGACTGTAGTTGCTATATGACCTAACAGCCCTCCAGGTCCCATAATGTTCCATTCCCTGCAACAGTTTTAAACTCTACTGCTGAGGGGGTCACAGCATAAGACCTGCTCCCACCACAAATTCCTCATCTGTTCTTGAAATGCCTTTTCCCAGTGGTACACCTTGCCAAGCACACCTAGCAGCTCATCTTTGTATGCAGTTTGCCCAACCAGGTTGGCTCCATTTACACAGAATGAGTACTAGATGGGCTCCTCATGGAGTGGATAGTGGGTGTTGGATCTCCTGGACCTGTAAGAGAGGCTCTACGAGCAGAGCTATGGACCAGCTGTAGAAATGTGGTGGTGTAATAGTGCTTTTTGCAGCCCCAACATTCATCTGGCATCATGAACTGCATCCTTACTCTTACTAGCTGATGCCAGACAGCAAGGAAAACCCCAGCTTTGCCTGCACTGGTCTGTGAGAATGATGACTAATGTAGGTGTAGCCACAACAGACTGCATTGTTTACTCAAATGGACATAAATATTTACTTCTTAATAATTGTAAATATTCACCCTGTGATGTTAAAGGTTTCTATAACAATACCTATGAATTCTTTGGTACATTGATGTTCTTCATTCCTCTCTGTGACGGGGTTGTTGCCCTGCATTGGCAGTTATGGGGGTTAACTGGCCCTGGGAGGAACAGCCAATCCACTATCAGGAGCTGACAGTCAATACGAAGGCAGGCTGCCAGTATAAAAAGGGAGCAGCAGGACTAACTGCTCATTCTGCCCTGGGAAACTAGAGGGAGAAGGTCCTCTCCTCAGCTGGCTGGCTGAGGGAGTCAGCACCCCAGAGACCTCCAATTGGAGGGACCTGATCAGGAGCTGGGGACTCTGCGAGGAGTGGCCTGTGGGAGTGGCCTGAGCAGCAGTCTGGGGACAAGGAGAGGATGGTGGCTGGACTCCAGCATCGTGAGAGACTGCTTGTGACTGGGAGATGTGGGGGAAGTGGCTCAGGGAGTCAGCATGGGCCTTGGTGCTCGGCTTAGCACTGTACCCTGGAAGGGGTGGGCTGGCTGGAGGGCTGAGGTCCCAGAAAAGGACTCAGGACAGGAGTCTAATGTGGGAAGAGGCAGAGAACAGAGCACCAGCAGGGGGATCACTTGAGTATATTCCCCAGTACCACCACCAGGAGGCACCCTGCAGGTGGGTCAAGTGCTAAACCCCACAACACCCCCCCTTCCACAATACAGTTCTATTTTGAAGAATCCAATCATTTGTTAGTTTACAACAAATATTAGAGGATGTATAGTGGTTCTCAAAGCAAACAGTACTTTTAAAGATACACTTAGTCACCAGAAAATTCATGACTTCAGGAAAACACCCAGTCATAATAAATGCAAAGGAAGCATTTCAAAATTCTTAGTAGCACACAAACCTCCAGACCCAGAGAACACTCCTGTGGCAGTTCATTAAAGTGCTCTTTCAAAGGCTCCCTCAGAAGTTCAGCACTGGGCTCTTGTAAAACAAGCAAGGAGTCTTATTGCATGAGCTTTTGTGGGAGAAAATCCCACTTCATCAGACACTTTGAAGAGGGGGAACTTACAGAATCGGATGAAAATAAATACAGGGGAGTGTAAGGCATGGGACCAGCTCATACTGCAACAACAAATCAGAGCATTTCTAAGGATTCAGACTTTAGGAAACAGCACATAGAGGGAGGGTGAAGTCAAATTACCTGTTAAAATGTGAAAAGAATCCAGAGTCACGATTAAGTCCTGCTTTCACGCAATCTAATTTGCATATTAGTTCAATTTTGGCTGTTTCTCTTGGGACATCAAGACTTCAGAGCATCTGACGAAGTGGGATTTTCTCCCACGAAAGCTCATGCGATAAATAAATGTTAGTCTTTAAGTGCCACAAGACTCCTTGCTTTTTTTGCTTTACTAGACTAACACAGCTGCCACTTTGGAACTGGGATCTTGTAAGACCCCTTGTGTCTGGCTGTTCATAATCAGTTGGCAGCCACTTCACCTTCATCCCAATGGTAGCTCCACCCGCATCCCCTGTGAATCACATGTATGCAGGACACAACTTGCACCTACAATAATTGGGATATTTTTCTCACTGAGACCCAATCTAATAAGTAAAAACCACCAGCATCCCTTCAATCTACTGAAAGCATATTCAGCAGTCATTCTGCATCTGCTGAACCAGTAGCTGAATTTTTCCTTGCTGCTGTCGAAGTGACCAGTGTACAGCTTGATGAACTAGGTGAGAAACAGGTAGCCAAGGTTCCCCCAGAATTACAATTTGCATTTCAATATCTCCCTGATGGGAAAGAATATCTCTGTTAGCAGCTTTCTGAATGTTCCTGCATTCTTAGAAGTACAAGTATCATGCACTTTTCCTGACTAACCCACAGTGATATCAGTGAAGCATTCCTGGTGTAAATGCTTCCATAACCATAGCAATATAGCCCTTTCTGTGGCAAGGTAGGCTAGTGCCAAAATAGAGACGTGTGCACCATCTGTTGTCCCATTGCTGTTCGAGAACCCTATTGCTCAAATCCATTCACTGTGTCTTGCACATTGAGTAGCAGTAGATGATTAATGGTTCTGCACATTTTGCATGACAACAGCTCCCACTGGGATTTTTCAACTCCAAAATTACTTCTGCCACAGTGAGAAGTGGGTTTGGAATCAGACAGAAAAGAGCCCAAACTGATCAGTAGCAATCTGGCATTGCAAGATTGCAGGGTGCTTCTCCACTGTCAGTGCAGCTTCTATATTCTGGTGCCCTTGCCTGGAAGAGCTGGAGTGACCCTAGCAAACAGAACCAAGACAGTGGCATTTTGAATTCAAAGGCTTCGCAGCTGCACTTTATCATCCCAAACCAGCAGTATGATCTGATCCCGTCAGTCAGTGCTCATTTCTTGGGCCCACCATGAACACCACCAATAATCTTGAATTGTTTTTCGCCCTATCCCTCAGCAAACAGTTATGAAAATTATGGGCTATGGATGGTATTATGGGATGTAGATGGTTGTAAGTGAGAAACTTGACCCCTTGCCTCCAAGAGATCCATGCATAAGCCACTATGACCTACAAAACATTGCAGAAATGTCTCCAAAGGAATGCCTCACATCATTGTGTGGCACATGAGAAATACATATCCATGACACATTGCACTGTTCACCAGCATGAACACTCCTACACGCAGCACCAACACAAGCAGCCATGTATGCACTGATGAAAGCCTGGATTGAATTACAATCCTCTGTAATAGCAGCCTTCTTATCCATGTCTCTTAATACTGGGAGTCCTCTGTTTGAAATTCCAGTCATGCTGTTTTCATGTGTATTTCCTTCTCTTCCTCCTTGCCTCCCTGGTTTGGAGTAGTAAAGGGATTGTAGTCAGACAGGTAATCTTCCCATCGCCACCCAAAAAGTTCCCTTGACTGGCAGGTTTTAAAAGTGAACAGCTCGGTCATTGGTTTTCCATTGTATTTCCAAGACAACTGCATTTAATTGCTGACACTTCTTGATAGTCTATTCATAGCAGCCCAGACATATCTGTGTCATTCATTCCCAGTCACTTTATCACTTATTTTCTTACCTCTGGAAAGAGAGTAACCACTTCAGGTGGGTAGCAAATTTGCAAGTGAGTGGGGAAACTGAGTCACACATACTTCAAATTAAACTAAACTAGAAATTCCTCATGTCCTCCACACTTAACCTTCTTAAGGATTGTTCTGATGGTGGATCTGTCCTTTTTGAGGACAGCTGTACAGTAAGTAAAGAAAATATTTTAAAACTATAATATACCTGTCAAATATATAAAGCAGCCATGATATGGACCTTTGTAACACTTGCCCTCTGCCACAGTGAGAAATGGATTTAGAGTCAGACAGAAAAGAGCCCAAACCTTGCTGGGAATTCTTTATTTTCATGCATGAAGGACACACAACAAAAGGACCTTGCTTTTGAAACCCAGAACATTTTAAAGAGAATTTTTGTTTATGCTAGAGCTGAATCAGTGTACCTTTTGCCTTGTAACTTCCCAATACAAATGTTCAAAACATTCAGAAGCGGCTCAGGATAGCACAATGAAACACAATAGTTTACTGAAATGGGCTGTGTAGACAGGAGCTATTCTGGGCGAATTGTGAAGAAGCAGGTAGTTTTAGAAAACCACTTTAAAATATCCATAATGCATTGGAATTAAACATTACACCACATGAAAGAACAGTGAGACCACGACTCTGTGTACATTACAAGGACTCCAGCACCATAACTGAAGCACTGCAGCTGTCCTGCTATGAGATAGGTGCTTCCTACAGTGATGGAAGGGGTTTTTCTGTCGCTGTAGTAAATCCAGCCACCTCAAGAGGTGATAGCTCTTCCACCAACCCATCAGTGTCTACAGTGGGGCTTAGGTCGCCATAACTATGTTTGTCATGTGATCTTCTTTACACCCGTAAGTGATGTAGCTTGGTCAGCCTAAGTTTTAGGGGTAGACCAGCCCTAGTGAGCACGGTTGATCACAAATTATGAGTGAAGCTTTTGAGGAATGGGCTGAACATTAAAGGTAGTCTTCCTTTCTCACTGACAGAAAGAATCAGTCAGCTAATCTGTGTTGCTATTCTGCATACATTGTCAGAATCAAATCCTGAGCATAATGTAGTTCAGTTTTGTGCAAAATGCCATAATCTTGCAGATATCTGGTCTTCCTCCAAGCACTCATTACTTTCAAAAGCATTTTGAATGTAATGATGGACAAAACACTTCAGGATGTTGTGTTCTCAAATTCTCCATTGACATGTGAAAGAGTACATGTCTCAGTTTACCTGCTGTCGCATGTGGTGTTGCCACAAAGATTTGTGGACTTGCAGAATTAAGCCAGATCTGGAAACTTCATTACATGATGCCTGATGCGACGCCATCAACTGTGGTCAATCTGACTGGTGCAATTGTCTTCAGGAAACTGTATGGTGTTTGATGATGAATGGATGGTTTTGTTTCTGCCCATTCTCTGAATGAATCACATATTTGAAAGCACAGTCTGGGAGCTAGTTACAATTAATTATTAGACTTTTTTAATCAAACTGTCATTGTACCTGGGAAGATAGTCCTTAAAAAAATAGTTGGCAGGTAAATGCAATCAAATTTAATTTAAGTTCCAAATCACTTAGTTTCATACCAGCCTCCCAGGATAATGTTGTAGCCAAATTCTGTAATTACTTTGGCATTTTAAATAGCCAATATGGATTTTATCAAGCTGCTTTGAAGAATGAGGGCTCTAATCTGAATCTGACCGCAGATAAATCAAGAATAAAACCAATTTACTGTGGATTTCCCCAACAGATAATTTGACTTCTACCTCCCTCTGTGTGCTGTTTCCTAGAGTTTGAATCCTTGCAAATGCTCTTATTTGCTGTTGCAGTATGACCTGATTCCATGTCTTACACTCCCCTTTATTTATTTTCATCCAATTCTGTATGTTCTCCCTCTTTAAAGCATCTGACAAAGTGGGATATTCTCCTACGAAAGCTCATGTGATAAATAAATCTGTTAGTCTTTAAGTGCCACAAGACTCCTTGCTTTTTTTTCTTCAGATTTTAAGATATTTTATAAGAATTCTTTATTGCTAACAGCATAAAGCATATAACTGATAAGAATACTAATTGATAAACATACAATGAAATAACAGTGTATACATTAATGCATCCAGAAAATCCTGTACAGTTGATAACAAGCTATAACAAGTTATGATTTTTTAAAAATAGTTCACAGGTTATAGTTGCTTATACATACACTCCCCTGAAGTAAGAATGTTGATGCTTCAGTTGGAGCACAGAGCCTAGCAACCCTGATATACTTAACTAAGATAAAACAATAGAAACTATCTAAGAGCAAGTAAGTTTGTGGGTCTGTGAAGATCTTCTCTTGAGAAAGTTGATCTCAGATTTAAGGAAATGGAAATGTCAAATTCTCTCCCAACCCCTAAGGCCTTAAATACCTTTTCTTACACATAACAAGCTCTATACCTTTATACCCCTCTAAAAAATAAACTAAATTTATCTCATTCTTCCTTACCCAAATATAGGTCCTGACCTTAAAATTGTCAGGATACCTTCAGGTCATTGATTAGGTTGTTCATGCATATGATTGATGTATTTTCCCTATGGGTATGTCTACACTTAGAACGTTAGTTTGAATTAACTGAATTCAAACTATTCAATTCAAACTAATAATGATTAGTGCAAATTCAGTAAATTCGAATTAACATGGGCACACTAGAAACCTTAGTTTGAACTACCATGTCCAAGTACAGGACTTGTGAGTTCGAATTAGGTAGGGGGTGCCATTGAATAGGGAAAATCAAGCCGTGGCTAATTCAGACTAACAGTTCAACTTAACACAGCTATATTGGATTCATTCGAATGACGAAGTTTGAATTGACAATCACTTCAAAGTTCAATGAGGGTTTATCGCTTCGAAGTCAGCTTTCATCAATTCGAACTAAGGAGTTCCTTAGTTTGAATTCATGAAAAGCCAGTGTGGCCAAGCACTATTTAATTCAGATTGATCCTCATCAATTCAAATTAATTTGTAAGTGCAGACATACCCTACTAGACTATTCCCCTTCACTTTTTCCCTTTTCCTATTTATGAATATTGTAGATCTTGTGGTGTTCTACAGAAATGTCAAGGGTCTTGCCTTCAGTTGTTGTTCACCTGTTGACCTATATATTATGATCCAAAACAGCTCATCTGAGGGTTCTGATCAGAGACTTTGGAATATATATTCACCTTTGACCAATATTTCTTTTTCACAGCTACTCCTACATCCGACTGCAAAGCTATTGCATACAGACCTGTCATTTCTACAACAAGGCCTGTAGGTCTCTTGCATATCAGCTCCTGACACAGAAGTTATTCTAACTTACCTAATTACTTTAAATATAATACTATAACATCAGGATTTTTTAAACTTATAAAGAAAGATATACATATGTAACCCCCCTGAGGTTTTAAGGAGCGTGGTCCCTTTAAATTTTTGCCCTGTGGGAGAGGTTGTGGAGCTGAGGAGGGGGCTGGGGCTGGAGCCGGAGGCCTGGGAAGGAGGAAGAGAGAGCGAGGCCCTGCCTGAAGCCAGGGAAGACAAAGCAACTGAAACTGGGATGCCAGGCCAGCCCCCACAGAAGGACACTGTGCTGGGGAGAGTCGCCCAAGGCCAGAGCAGCATCCAGTGACCGGCCATTTGGAGCTGTGGGGCTGTGAGTACAGCACCTTGGACTCAGGAGGGAGGTTGTAGTTAGTTAAGTGGGGAGGGGGCTGCTCTGGGTTCGCAGAGAGCGGCAGAAGAGGCATCAGAGGGCTTTCTTTTGCTGGGAGAGTGCTGGCGCCGAAGACTAGGAGTTGCTGGACTGAACACTGGACTTGAACTGTGCTGGGACTCCTGAACTTATGGTGCAGAAGCAGAGCTCATGTCTGCCTCCAGCCTGCTGCATTGTTGGGCCTTGCAGGGCCCTGTGTTAGCTGTTTACTCTGTGTTACTGCTGCCCCATCTCCCCTGTTGGTTTCCCCCTTTTTGCACCTCTGTAAATAAACCTTCCCCATTCCCATAATCCCTGCGCTATCCCAGTGTGTGTGTGGTCACTCTGGGGGTTTGGAACAGGTGCCCCTAAGGCAAAGGGGCTCTCTTTGCTGTGTTCCCGTGCACACCCTTTCTCGGGTCAGAGCTGCCTGCAGGGCAGGCTCAATCTGGTTACGTGGGTGTTACACATATATGAAATAAGATAGAAATTAATATCTGCATGCAAGCTAAATATAGATATAGTCTAGGGCTACAACATAAAAACAGGTAACACCAGCAAAGAGTACCAAAGAGGTAAATAGGGACTTGGATTTTTTTTCTCGTTACACCAAGTGATTTGACCTCATCTCCCTCTATATGTTGTTCCCCAGCGTTTGAATCTTAACAAGTGCTTTGATTTGCTGTTCCAGTGTGATCTGATCCCATGACTTACACGTCCCTGTATTTATTTGGTCCCATTCTGTAAGTTCCCCCATTGTCAAGGCATCTGACAAAGTGAGATTTTCTCCCATGAAGGCTCAAGCAATAAATAAATTTGTTAGTCTTTAAGTGCCACAGGACTCCTTGTTTGTTTTACCAGTGAAGAGGTGATACTATCTCATACCTTCCTTCATCAAAGCAGTGAGCTGCCTTGACTTCTAAAGCTAAGAAAATACAAAATGAAGAAATCAGTTTGGTTTTTAAATAGGAATGGCATACCTTTCTAAAGTTGCATGTAATTTCCTTCTCTGTTAATATTACTGGACACCAAGCCACATATATTGGAGAACCGTTTGACATAGCCTTACCCCCACCTAGCACGCACCAAGTTCGACTGGCTTAGACTTTTCATTCTGAGATAGCATCAGCTTTTTCAAATTCCTGATTCTGGAACTATCTAAAATTCCATGGTGCCAGAACATATGGATAACATCTCCCATCTTAGATGCAAACATTTCCAACATGCCTTTGACACTGTACATGATAGGTGATACATTCTTAAATGTAATCAGGTGGTAGGTTATGAGGTGACTGTGATAAATAGAATACAGGATAAAACTAATACATATAGTGATGTGGAAATATACAGTTGAGCACATGGATTTTTTTAAAAATGAAAAATGGTTGGGCATAGTATGCATGAAAGGTAAAATATACAACATTGATTAATGGCAGAGTTACTGAAATGTTACTGAGATGAAATGTTCATGTTGAGGATACTGTAATAATCATTAATTAAAATAATGGAAAAACAGAGCGAATGGAACAAACAGCTTTCTTACACCTAAGCAACCAGAATTCCTTCTCAGCTAATCAGTAACTCATACGCCAAAAACTGCAATCCTGTTATAAGCCAAACAGCCCTTCAGAATACCAATATTTCTCACTGAATTTTCCAGAAATTGAAGACAAGAGATTGGGCTATAACAGTCAACTTTCTGACTTCCTTCTGTGTGTGGATTTGGTTTTGATTTTGAGCTGGGCTTGGCTACAGAACTGCCATTGGTTTCCCTCTCTGGCTGAGACATTAGAAATCCTGCTCATTAAAAAGCAAAAGCATTCTTCATTGGCTTTAAATCAGCCACGAGGGGCAATAATCCATTTCACAAGTGGACGAGTGGAGTTTGGACATGTGCATCTAGCAGTTATGATCATGCAACTAAATGAAACTCCTTTAGAGGATTTGTTCCCTACAGTTTTCAGACTGTTTCAGATTGAGATGGCTTTATCCCTGCTCACTCTTTGCATGATATTATGAAAGCCTCACAGTGCCTCAGGAACCTGGTGATTTTTTTTTTTTTTTTGCCTTGGCTAATTGTTGCTGTTTCCGGCCACTAGATAATAAACAATAGCCAGAGAATCTAGCATTCACTTATCTGCATCAATGATGCACTGAGGTTACTGGTTTTGGGATAAATGAACGTCCTTGCCAGTTGTCTTTTCTCCCCATCATCAAGATGAATCTTGATCTTGACTTGCATCCAATGCAAGCTCAGTGGCACACAGGGGTGTAAATTTTCACAATGTGTGGTCCATAGAATTTTACTAGATGGCATGACCTCAGCATCTGAGATTTAAGTTCCTAATGGAAAAGTCTTAAATGCACATCACCTTGTTTTCTTGGTATCTTAAGACTAAATAGTGTGGCTTTCAGCCTTCTGTTTCTTGCAGCCAGTCACAGGTTTCTTTGTCAAATCTAATACTACTCCATCTCATGCACCAGTTCTGCCCTCATTTGCGTGATTGCAGCTCCTTTTGAATTCAGCAGCTATTCCACTAGAGCAAATGAAGATAAAAATGTGGCACTGGAATCTCTCTTCCTTTAGGAAGAGAGCAGGTTCCTAAAATTCCAGTTTTTAAATTAGAAGTAATCTCACCACAAGAAGGTTAATATTGCTTGAGACCTATTACTACTCACTGTTATCTGCAGAGAGGGATTGTTAATGACTAGTGATGAAGTAATTCATTTGATTAGGCCCAATGCTGTTCTTCTTTTTAAGAGGTTTGTTTTGGGAACATATTAGTTTACTGCTTATCTGAGACCAGGAAAAAAAATCTGTGTATCATCTGTGTGGATTTGCCAAAGGAAGCCCAGATTTCCAGACTTTTAAGGCATACTTTAAGACATGATCCAGGTTTTTCACTGGCTGAAGTTGAATAGTTATGAAGTCATAGAATCATAGATGATTAGGTTTGGAAGGGACCTCAGGAGTTTGTGTGGTCCAACACCCTGCTTGAAGCAGGACCATCCCCCTCTGAATGGAGAGGGATGAAGTTTATACAGGAACACTGAAGGATTTCTGACCTATCAAGTATCTGGTTGTATTTTAATTAACTCTATGGTGTCTAGAGACCATGAGAGGCATTTCTTATAAATTTGAAAAATGAATGACTAACATGGTAAAAAGATGCTAATATAAAAATCAGCAGATATAAGGTTACAACAGAGCTGTCCTTTTCTGTGTCTTTGTTTTCTTTTGCCTGGAACTACTGTCTCCAGTTGCCAAAGGGGTAACCATGTTAGTCTTCTTCAGCAAAACAAACAAGGAGCCCTTTTAGTCTTTAAGTGCTACAGCATATCCAGCTGGGATCTCATTGAGTTGCACAAGCTAAATTCCCATACGAGAAATGATTGTAATGGTCCAAAACACCTCAGTAATACTAATGCAAGAGTGGTTCTTTGTTGTAGCATAGGATTGGCAGTTTGCTTTGTCACAATATCTGAGACTCTTTCAAGAACAGTGTGTGCTTCCCTTACAGGGTCTTGTTGCCTGGTTTCACATAGTGGCTGTATGAAATAGCAGCCTGATTCAAAGCCCAGTGAAAAGTGGAGTCTTCTCATTGACTTTAGTTGGCTTTGGATCAAGACCTTTATCAGGGATCAATGCTG
Source organism: Podocnemis expansa (assembly GCA_007922195.1). Taxonomy (NCBI): domain Eukaryota; kingdom Metazoa; phylum Chordata; order Testudines; family Podocnemididae; genus Podocnemis; species Podocnemis expansa. Next base: position 1,808,184 of record ML682034.1, read on the forward strand.
TTCTTCATGTCTGTGTGTGGAAGACAGCCACACAGAACTGGTATGGTTTGGAGGCATGGAAGGGGATGGAAGCACCAACTCTGTGACATTGTCCTGCCTATCCCAGGCTATGCAGAAGCCCATGCCATGCTACACATAGAATATGGGCAAATTAGACAGAACATGAAAGAGCAGGGCTTCTGAGCAGGAACAACTGTGCATCACTGTCACTCTGTTCATTTTCCCCACCATAATGTAGGATTGACATAACTAGGATTATTTTATGTGGTCAACAACTCTGCTGTGTGAATCCTCATTAGAACTGCATTTGGGGACAGTAGCTGGGAACTATGTGGCAACACAGTCCCCGAAGACACTGCCTTATAAGAAATAGACCCTGTGTATCCATTTATTTAAATAGTCAAGTCATTTTACTAGCTACATTACTTTTTAATGCACTACTTAAAATATGGTTCATGTTCTAAAATTAAACAGCCCGGGGTTATCAGATAGGAGATAAAATATTCAGTTCTTTATAATTACAGAATTTACAGATTAAATATAAAAAGTTGGAACCTAGTACTACTGGATTTGAAAGAAATCATATTGTAGGGATAGAAGTTGCCATGTGAATGGTTCAAAAATGAACTATGTGCTCTAGAGTAGAGTTTTTAAGGTGGTTCCTCTTTGATTTTAATAGAAAAGTATATTTTGTGCATTTGACTTTTTTCTTTTTAAAAACAAGTAAACCAGAAATGTCATTTAATTGAATCATGGCATCACCTTAAATGAAAATTACATGTGAAATGGACATTGGAGTTAATATGTTCCAAATATATAAGATATATTTCAGATGTGGCCAAACTGTGGCTCGTGAGCTGCATGTGGCTTTTTAAAGAAAAATTGCAGCTCCTGGGACAGTGCAGGAGGGAAGGGCGGGAGCCAGGGGCAAGAAATCTGCAGTGGTTGAGGGCAGCAGAGAAGCAGCTGCAGGGTGAGAGCTGGCAGCGGAGGAGCAGCATGCTGAGAGCTGCAGGAAAAAGCAGCCTGGTCAGAGCAGAGGGAGGGGTGGCATGTGAGAGCCTCACCAGCAGAAAAAAGCAGCCTGGTAAGAGCTGGGGGGGGAAGGGCAGCATTGTGAGAGCCAGCAGAGAAAGGCAACCTCCTCAGTTAGGTGTAAAGACATGCGGTCCGAGCAAGTACCTGCCAGATTCCACAGTTTACCCCCACAATATTAATTCTACCCTCCTTGTCTGTGTGCATTATGATACAGTCTTTACATCAGTGCATGATTTTTTTTAAAGACTTTTGTTTTTTTATATTGTTTTCTGGGTAAATATTTTTAAAACTGGGAACATAAATTGATCAAGAACAAGTCTACAATGAACTACAGATAAGGGATGATAATTAGCAATTTAAACCTGAAAAGCAATTGTAAATTAACTTTTTTTTAAAAATCACCTGGCATTTCCAGATATTGTAATATAATGCAAAATTATTTCTCTTGTATTTCTCTTGTATTTCTAGGGGCCTTGCACCTCTCGACCTGCTGCTCACAAACAGGGAAGAATTGATCAGGGAGGTAGAGGTAAATGGCAAGCTAGGCAGTAGTGACCATGACATGGTTGAGTTCAGGATGCTCATTAAAGGAAGGAAGGAAAGAAGCAAAACAAAAACCCTGGACTTTGAAAGAGCAGATTTTGGCTCCCTCAGGGAACTGATGGGCAGGATCCCTTGGGAAGCTAATCTGAAGGGGAAAGGAGTCCAAGAGAGCTGGCTATATTTTAAAGAAACCCTGCTAAGGGCACAGGAAGTTGCCATTCCAGTTAGGAGAAAGAACAAACATGTGAGGCAGCCAGAATGGCTTAGCAGAGAACTCTGCTCTGAGCTTAAACATAAAAAGGAAGCTTACAGGAAGTGGAAGCTTGGTCAGATGACCAAGGAGGCATATAAAGATATTGCTAGGGACTGCAGGGATAAAATCAGAAAGGCCAAAGGACAAATGGAGCTGCGGCTAGCGAGGGATGTAAAGGATAACAAGAAGGGGTTCTACAAGTAATAGTAACAAGAAGAGGATCAGGGATGGTGTAGGCCCCTTGCTGAATGGGGCAGGCATCCTTGTGACAAAGGATGAAGAAAAAGCTGAAGTGCTCAATGCTTTTTTTGCTTCAGTTTTCACAGGCAGGGTCAGCTCCCAGCCCACTACCATGGGTATGGCAGATGGGAGAGAAGAAGAGAGGCCCTTGGTGATGGCAGGTCAGGTTAGGGACTGCTTAAAGAAGCTGGATGTGCACAAGTCCATGGGGCCGGATGAACTGCATCCAAGGGTGCTGAGGGAATTGGCCGATGAGAGAGCAGCACCGCTGGCCGTTATTTTTCAAAACTCATGGAGAACAGGGGAGGTACCAAAGGATTGGAAAAAAGCAAATGTAGTGCCTATTTTCAAGAAAGGGAAAAAGGAGGATCCGGGGAATTATAGACCAGTCAGCCTCACCTCAATCCCTGGCAAAATTATGGAGCAGATTCTTAAAGAATCCATCCTCAAACACTTAGAAGAAAATAAAGTGATCAGGAACAGTCAGCATGGATTTACCAAGGGTAAATCATGTCTGACCAATCTCATTTCCTTCTATGAGCAGATGACTGGTTTTCTGGATGCAGGAAGAACCGTTGATGTGATATACCTTGATTTTAGTAAGGCTTTTGTTACAGTTTCCCACAGCATTCACACTGGCAAATTAAGGAAGTATGGGTTGGATAGGTGGACTAAAGGGTGGATAGAAAACTGGCTAGATCAACGGTTTCAGCGTGTAGGAATCAATGGTTCCATGTCTAGCTGGCAACCAGTCATGAGTGGTGTGCCCCAGGGGTCGGTCCTGGGGCCGGTTCTGTTCAACATTTTCATCAGTGATCTGGATGGTGGAATAGACTGCATTCTCAGTAAGTTTGCAGATGACACCAAGCTGGGGGGAACAGTGGACACGTTGGAGGGCAAGGACAGGATTCAGGGAGACCTAGATAAATTGGAACAATGGGCCAATAAAAATTTTATGAAGTTCAATAAGGACAAGTGTAAAATCCCGCATGTGGGACGGAAAAACCCCATGCACTGCTACAGGCTGGGAAACATTCAGTTAAGTAGCAGCAGTGTAGAAAAGGACCTGGGGGTCATGGTGGATGGGAAGCTAGATATGAGTCAGCAGTGTGCTCTTGCTGCCAAAAAGGCCAATGGCATACTGGGCTGCATCAAAAGAAGTATTACCAGCAGATCAAGGGATGTGATCATTCCCCTCTATTCTGCACTGGTGAGGCCACATCTAGAATACTGTGTTCAGTTTTGGGCTCCCCACTACAAAAAGGACAGGGACATGCTAGAGAGAGTTCAGAGGAGGGCAACCAAAATGATTAAAGGGCTGGAGCACAAGCCCTATGAGGATAGACTGAAAGCATTAGGCTTATTTAGTCTGCAGAAGAGAAGATTGAGGGGGGATTTGATAGCAACCTTCAACTACTTGAAGGGATGGTCTAAGGAAGATGGAGCTTGACTGTTCTCGGTGGTAACAGAGGACAGAACAAGGAGCAATGGTCTCAAGTTGCGGTTAGGGAGGTCGAGGCTGGATATTAGAAAAAACTTTTTTACTAGGCGAGTGGTGAAGCATTGGAATGAGCTGCCAAGGGAGGTGGTGGAGTCTCCATCTTTGGAGGTGTTTAAGGCCCGGCTGGACAAAACCATGACTGGGATGGTTTAGTGGGAGTGGTCCTGCCTCTGGCAGGGGGTTGGACTAGATGACCTATGAGGTCCCTTCCAACCCTAGGATTCTATGATTCTATGATTTTGAGAATTAAATAAGGATCATCAGAAATGACTGAAAATTGACACAAGGGTTGCATCCAAAACCACTGACTACTGTCAAAAGGTTATTAAAAAAACCCCTCTATTTAAAGAATGTTACAAGTACTTATTATGGATCACGGTTCATTTTCGGCATGCAAAATGATTCAGACTTAGAATAGACCACCACTGCTGAAAACTGGCTTTAGAAAAAAATTCCTTAAGTCCATTGAACAAGTGTGCCTGAGACATCAGTATGTCATCTGTTTGCAGAAGGAACTCCTAGTACATTTATTTTAAAAGAAAATTTTAATTAATATAATAACTAACTCAGTTACCAAGATAATTTACATTCACTGCAAAGTTCAATAGCAGCACTATACGTCTACTGATTAAATAGTGTTCATATGTATTAATTCTTTTTTGTTGTGTAGTCAAAATCCATTTATATTTCAGTGTAGTCTTCATGAATGACTCTGTGGGTATCTGAGCCCATTAGACAAGAGTAATTGTTGTGAAGGGCTGAGGACGGAAAATTGTGTTTGTAAACTTTCTGAAAAAAAATCTCTTCACCAGTAAAGATTTTACTTTGTATTATAAAAACCAAATATTGATATTTAGAATTTACACAGGGCCTGACCCCAAACTGAATAAACGCAATGGGATTTTTTGCATAGTATCTTCTGTGCATGGACTCCAAAGCACTTACTGAAACAGGCTCTAATCTTGCACTTTCTGTCCCCATAAATTCTCATTGATCTTTTGTGATTCTGAACAGTTGAAAAAGTGTCCCTGTGTGCATCTCTTCACAGGATTAAGATGAGAGCTGTATTTTCCCTTACTGTTACTCTCATTTTAAAATTAATTGTGTCTGAGTCCTCAGACCTTTTGTCTTCACTGTCCATGAGTATTTTAGTGAACAAGTTTACTGGCAGAAATACTGGCAGGGAAGTGGGGGCATGGTAGGTGCCAAGATGGGGTGGGAGGCAGAAATATGGCATGGTTGGGGAGAGCAGAGAAGCAGCAGCATGGTAAGAGACAGCAGGGAAGTGGCAACAGGGAGTGGGGGAGAGAAGCATGACATGGTTAGAGAAGCCATAGCATGTTTAGATTTTCTTGTAGGCCCTAATGCAGCTTACTTGTTGTTAAAATAAAATCATGTTTTACAAGTCCTAAACATGATGTGGAATATTAAGAAATGAAAATACAAAGGAGAAAAGTATAAAACTGAACATAGATTACTTTCAGTTTTTGGCACAACTTACTGCTGTGAAGCATCATATTCCACAATGAAATTTAAAACATTGTGCAATACTTAGAGATCAGCATTTGAGAGAGCTTTTACCTGCTGCATTAATAAGTTACTATTCAGATTTAAAAAAAAAAAAAAAACTTGCCACAAGCCTGTAGTGTTCGACATCTAACAACAGCTAAATTTTTATTGTGTAGGCCTAGTTTCATGGTAATCTTAAATAATTATTAGAATCTGCCATTAGTGGATCAATATTTGCCCTATTTTTATGATAAAATTAAAGTGCTCAATGAATTTTAAGTTTAGTAATTTTGGAGTAGGTAAAAATAGGTGGTTATGTGCCTCAGTGCGGCTCTTGAAGGTTTAATAATCGACTTGTGCAGCTCTTGAGTTCCGTAAGTTTGGCCACCCCGGATATATTTAAATATGTTGATTTTAGAAAATATTACAGTAAATAATAGATGTCCAGGGAAAATACTGTACCAAGCCAAACACATTCTGGGGCCACCCAGTCTATTATTCGGCATATAATGATTTTATGAGGCCATAACCAGGCCAGTAATCAATGCCAATTGACAGTATCATACCTTTCTGATAGACCTCTGTACCAGTTTTGCTGGTATCTTAGATATAGCAGTTGTAAATTATAGTGGGAATATGTAGCTGGGAGCTATAGTGGTTAGACAATGTTCTGAAAGAATTGAAAGAATTGCTCACCTTTACACTAGAGACAACTAGTTCAAGTTATGTTTTACTAGCAATCACTGTGGCATTGAGGTTCATGAAGCTGATGGCCTCCTCAATGCAGGTTTCTGATCTCTTGTGACCATAAATATATATAAATATGATGTTAGATTGGACAAAAGAATATAAGAAACCAATTCAGATATCACTTAGAATGAAGGTTTTTATCACAGGAGCACCTACAGATAAAGGCAACATCTTTAAATCAAAATTGATGTAAATATAACCCCAATTCCAACATCTGAAGTGGTCATAAAAGAAAGGAATAAACTCTCAAGGTCATAAAGAAACAAAAATGAAGAACTTGAGGACTGTTCTAACCACTGGCTGCACATTTTTGTAAATCTCTCTGGGACATTTAAGACGTTGCTTTACAAGATTAAGAGAGGTGACATTACCAGGTTTTGGAAGTCCCATGCCTAAATAAAAATTGATCCCTCCCTGACTCATCAAATGATCAGGATCTAGGCTCTGTTGTACCTTTGTAATGTTGATGCAGTTCTAAATTCACACTGAAGGTGTCGGGGTGGTTATCAATACATGCCTTTGAGATATTTCTCTTTATTTTATTATTTTCCTCCTTTAGTACCAGTGACAGAGCTGCTGTGTCAATTTTGTATCCTCCATCTCATCAGAGGAAATGATTTGTGCCCTCACTTGAGGTCCAGAGACGTGCTCACTTATTACTTGAAGATTATTTGAGTGAGTTCTTTACCTACAGTAGATCTTACTTATTGTGTTATTTTTTAAAAAATTCTTTATATAAAGTGTAAAAGTGGGCTTTTTTTGAGAACAGATGTAGACATGGTCGCTCTCCCAAGAAGGTCTTAGTTTGTAAAGTGTCTTGACTTCAGTGAGGTTCTACGGGGTGCAAGGTTCCAGACAAGCAGATCCAGTTTTAAGATCATGGCCTCACTTCAAACACAATGGAATTGGTTAGGGAGTGGGAGAGGATAGGACAGGGGTTGGCAACCACTGCCAGCCCCCGTGCCAGCCCTTCCCACCACACCCTCAGTGGGCTCTGGAGTCAGAGCCAGAAGCGGGTGGGCTGACCCATCCCCCTCCCCTCCAGCCCTACCCAGCTAGGGCCAGGGCCAGGGCCAGTGGAGGTCAGGAGACCCATGTGCCACAGTTTCTTTGTCCCTGCTGGCCACCCTTCCCAGTGGGAGCCTAGAACCCTGGCATCTGGCTCTTGCTGCCCAGCTGCACGGTGCAGGGGGAGTGGGGCCGGCAGGGGAGCTTGAGCAGTGCCTCATGCCACTCAGGCTCGGCTCTCATGCCATCTTTGGCATGGGTGCTGGGGGTTGCCAATCCCTGGGATAGGAGGAGGAAGAGCAAAAGATAAAATAACAAAACCGCATGTTTACTTAAAAATAAGCCAGGAGTCCTCTGGCACTTTTAAGGACCAACGAATTTATTTATTGCATGAGCTCTTGTGGGAGAAAATGTGCATTCTGTAAGTTTCCCATTTTCAAAGCGTCCAGTGAGGGGGGATTTTCTCTCATGAAAGCTCATGCGATAAATAAATTAGTTAGTCTTTAAGTGCCACAGGACTCCTTGCTTTTTTTTTGCTGAGCAAGACTAACACAGCTACTCCTTTGGAGCTTGTCAACATAGTTACTTAGTTTAACCATTTTAGTAATTCAGTAAGGAGAGGCAGAGGCATTGCTGACTAGGGGAGGGACCCGGGGCACAGGCCCAGGCCCTGCCCCCAGCCCACAGGACCCACCTCCTGGCCAGGAACAGGGACAGGTGCCGCTGTGGGCGGCCAGGTGCCGTATCCCTGGACGGGAATGGGGCTGCTGTGCCCGCTGGTGGCCAGGCCCTGGATCCCTGGCTGGGGACAGGGCTACCATGGCTGCTAGCAGCTGGGCCCTGGATCTCCGGCCCGATTGGGCCAGAGATCCGGGGCACTGGTGCTGGGGTTCGGGTCACATGCCCCGGGGTGCCCAGTGCCAGCAAACGCCCCTGAGGAGAGGTATGTGATCTGTAATGTTTGCTTTCAAAACATTTCAAGGCAAGAAGTACAAAATATTGGGAAATCTTCTGTGGATCTTTGCTTATCTGACTGGTGTTGATCATACCTCATTTGTGTGTCTCCTTTTCTATGATAATTTCTCTCTCTCGAAGAAGAAGAAGAATTGTTTGGATCACCCTCCTTTTAAAGCTCTAATCTGATGTGGTTGTCATACATATGCAAAGCAAAAGCCCACAGCTCCTGAACAACCTGGATTTATTTAAACTGTTACTCATTTATTAGTGATTCAATATTTTAAGTCAAGGTTCTTGGGCAAGGGTTGTCTGTAAATGGGTTAAGCTTCAAACAGACTCAGCGCATGTCAGCTGTACACATGGGATATTACAAATATCATTTCCTTCAACAGTTAAAGGATGAAATACTTACAGGCATCACAGGAGGTGGAAATTTCAGTATAACTGTGCAACGTTTAGGAAAGCAACTCTGTAAATCTGTAGAGTTGTTTCACTAGGGAATCATGTAGTCTTTATACTTTACCATATGGAGCTCACAAGCGTTTTAATTAAGAGCAATTCTAACTGTTTTCATATGAGACAGGCTTGTCTGATGAATACATATCAAAGAGTTCTTCAGGAGCTTGCTCATGTCCGTTCCCAATTTAGGTGCAATGTTCCCTCTAATTACTTGTAGACTGTGGGCGCAAACAATTTGTGTGCGCAAAAACATTTCTTTGTGAGCACCAATATTAACACTATTGAATTTTTTTGTGCACACTTTATTTTGTTGTGTGTGCAGGTTTCATGACCTGTGTGCATGCACATATGCACACAGCTTAGAGGGAACGGTGTTTAGGTGTATGGTTGTGCAACATGCACTGGTGCCAGAAATATTTTTCTCCTAGTGGTACCTGTACAAGTCAGCTCTAGCCCCCTACAATGTTGCATACATACATCTACATATAGATATTCACCCTTACAATGTAACTGTTTATTGACTGATGCAAAGTATGTTTTGTCTGAAGTAGGGCATATGGAATGTGTGTGTGTACAGAGACCTCACTCGGAGTGGGAGAGTTGATGCATATCAATTTCCTTGATAAATTGAAAGACAAGGGTAAATGAGCTTGCAGGGAGCAGTGGGTGGCACTGAACCCTGCAGGCAGTAGTTCCCATGGTTGCAACTAGGATCAGAGGTGTTTGCTGGGGGCCTCTCCCATGAGGAGCTGTTCAGAGCATTACTTCACTCAGTGCGGAGCTAATTACATGCAGGAGGCTGGGTGTGAGCTGACCAAAGAGTGAGGGTTGAACAGCAAAGTGAGATAAATTGCAGCCTACAAGTGGAGACCCTAGTTGGGGTGACACAGTGGCACACCAGTCCAGATTCTAGGAGGGGAATGTGACTAACATCTCTTGCCTTCACAAGTTCTTTCACCAAACCTACTTGTTTGTTTTTTGTTCTAGTGTATATAGTTAATAATGTTTTTATAAGTAGTCCTAGTTCTTTAGCTGTTAGAGTCCCTGGGTTGTGGCGTGCCCCGGCCCCCAGGATTTAAACCCTGTGCTTGAAGGACTCGAGGGCAATTCTGTGGTCCCTCGACTTGTATACTACCTTCTTTGAGAAGCCTCTTCAAGCCACAGCATCAGCAGAGGTTTGGGGAATCACTCCCACAGGACCTCTACAAGAGGAAGAATAAAGGATACAAAAGGCACCAGGATTGCTCATTGTCCACTGGCCCCCAACCCAGCTCTGACCACCATAATCTGGGCAGAAAGCAGGCCTTTGTAAGGTGTGCCCAAGAATGCCCTCCCAGTTCTGCCCATGGATCCAACCTGCCCTTTGTTGTCTTCTCATGTAGCCTGTTTTCTCCCAGCCTGGGTTACTGTGACTTTGGGTTGAGGGGTGCTCAGCATGGTGGCAATTGGTTATATCCTCCAGTCTGCCTCTCTCCTGCCTTCCCACCATCCCTCCCCATCCCTTTTCAGGGACTCTTCTCATGAACAGCTCCTAGATCAGGAGGTGAAAGTGCTCCTTCAGGTGGCTGCATTGGAACAGGTTTCCCGGGACCTAGAGGGTCAATGTTTTTATTCCTGTTACTACTTTATTCCAAAAGGCAAGGGAGAACTGAAGCCCATCCTGCACATAAGACACCTTAACAAGTACCTCGGAAAGCTAAAGTTTCATATGGTTTCTGTAGCCACCATTGTTCTCTCTTTGGATCCAGGTGACTGGTATGCTGCCTTTGATTTAAAGGATTCATATTTTCACTTTTCAATCTTCTCTGATCACAGAAAATCCCTGAGATTTATGGTTAGAGATTGCTATTACCAATTCACAGTGCTCCCCTTTGGTATCTTGAGAGCCACCAATGGTCTTTACCACGTGCATGTCGATACTTGTGACCTACCTCAGGGGGAGAGGAGTGCAGGTATTTCCTTATGTGAGTGATCGGCTCATTAAGGATAAGTCAAAGTCTCAAGTTCAGGCCAGGATCACAATTACATTTCCCAGATGGTAGACCTCCTAATAACAGAGCAGAAATTGACATTAGTCCCTGTGCAGAGGATAGTTTATCAAGGCAGTGCTAGATTTGAGCAGATCCAGAGCATTCCTCCAAGAGGAGAGATTCCTGGCAATGACAGATGTTATAACTGGCATTTTGACCCCATCCCCCCATGACAGCAATGGTATGCCTCAGTCACCCTAAGCCATATGGGGACCTGCACCTACATGGTCCTTCATGCCTGACTGAACCTCAGACCCCTCCAGATGTGGTTGGCATCGGTGTACTCTCCAGTCAGGACCACCTGGACAGAATACTTATGATTCTTCTGGAAGTCCTTACCTCCCTGCTGTGGTGAACAGATTTGCACCAGGTGCTTTTGAGAATGCCTTTCATAGAATCCCAGTCATCAGTAACACTGATTTGTGATACCTTGGACCTAAGATCGGGGCTTACTTGGGTCCACTAAAAACCCATGGCACGTGGCTCTCAGGGGAACTGCCGTTATGCATCAGTATTGTTTGCCTAGTCTGAGCATTTTTTCTACCGCATCTTGCCAACAAACTAGGGCAAACATTCATGGACAACATGGCTTCCGCACACATCAACATGCAGTGGGGCCTAGTCCCCCAGCCCTGTGGAAAGAGGCATGCATTTTTGGGACTTTTTCTAGTCACAACAATCACCCAATAGCAGTGCACTGCCTGGGGATCAGCAATTCTTTGGTGGACTCTCTCAGCAGGTCCCTCTGCTCTCATCAAAACATGGTCCCTCTGTCCAAAGTTGGGGCTATCACCAAGTGGTCCTCTTTACCATAAAGGCCAATAGAAAGTGCCATCATTTCTGTTCCTGTCGGGGTCTCCATGTAGGCTTCTTCACTGATGCCTTTCTCCTCTCCTGATCAGGGAACCTCTTATATGGCTCTCTGTCAATGCCTCTGATCCACAAAGTCCTCCTGAATGTGAAGATAGGCAGGGCATAGGTTGTGACCTGGGCCTCCTGGGATAACCTTCTGAATTTGTCAAACTCAGGGCAAGCTGCAAAACCTGGGGCCAAACCCCTAAAGCACTGACAGGTGGTACTTAATCCAGTCTCCCAGTCAGTAACAAAACATGCTTCTGATTCCCTAATCTGGCTATCACCAAGCATAAAAAAAAAAAAAAAAGACATAGCTCCCTTTATTGCACATCAGCTCCTCCAGTCCCAACCTAGTCACTGGATCTCAAAGAAATAGGTTCTCCTGACCCCAAAGTGTCAGCCACATCACCCAGAATAATATAGACTTGCATCCAACTCAAAAGACCACACTGCCAGCCAGTCCTTCAGTAATTACAACCAAAAGTTTAATATAAAAGGAAAACAAACAAAATATGAGCGATGTTAAAAGGTCAAAGTGAATCACATACATACAAATGATTTAGAGTCCATAGAAAGCAAGTCCTTGAAGAATTTGCAGTCTGCAGTTCAGTCCAATTCCTCTGGTATACACCCAGCATGTAGGTGGGTCTCAATCCTTTGTTCAGTTCCAGAAAAATAGTTCCAGAGGAGGGTATTGATTGCAGGCAGACTGAAGACTGAAGACAAAATGGAGATGGGGCCACAGCCTTTTATCACCTTTGGCTTTCCCATGCTCTCAGAGTCCTTGCAAAATGAAAATGGAGTTGAGTCACATGGTCAGTGTGGGTGACTGATCAAACGGGTTTCTTCCTAGTCCCACTGTAGCTGGGAACTTCTTTAATGTGCCATTAAGAGAGGACAATGGTTTTACAGCCACCCAGTCTGGGAATGTCTTAGAATCCAATAATTTGGAACACAAATAGACCAAACATATTCCTAATTTCTAATACAGATTTGACACCTCCGTCTAAACCATATAATCATTCCTAGCAGATTACAATCTTTCTGTTGATACCAAACATGGCATATCACATATGTATTATTGCAAATATGAAATATTAATATGAAAAGTAATCATAAACAGTCCTCTAGCCCCAGACAGCATCACATGGGTCATGCAAGACTGGTATGGCCCAGGCAGCACTGGTTCAGGATGCTTCTAGAGCAGGCAAGACCAAGGCAATGGACACTTCCACTGCGTCCAGATCTCCTATCCCAAAATCAAGGTTTCCTGCTTCACTCGGAACTGGCTTCCCTATGTTTGATGGTATGAATGCTCCATGGCTGAGTCAGAAAAAATGAGCCTGCTCAACCCAAATCCAGTGTGTGCTTTTGGAGAGCAGAAAGCCATTCACCGGATCAGCCTACAGAGCTAAGTGGAAATTTTTCACATGCTGTGGGGCTGAGTGTGACATTTCCCCAACAAAGGCATCAGTCCTGACAATCCTAGAGTACCTATTCCACTTGAAACAAGGGGGTTTGACCTTCTCCTCCATTAAGGTCACTGTAGTGGCCATATCTGCTTTCCACTCTGGTGGTAAGCAGAACAGTTTTCTTGCATGAAATGATGACCAGGTCTCCTAAGTGAGTAGAAGCCTTTTCCCCAACTGTAAGGGATGCTTTTCCTCAGTGGGATTTAACTCTCCAGACTCATTAGACCCTCTTTTGAAATCCTGCCTTCATGCTCCCTTATTCTCCTGTCTTGGAAGATCACTTTCCTGGTGGCTATTACGTCCACAGGGAGGGTTTCTGAGATCAGGGCATTAACATCAGAACCCCCCTACATGGTGTTTTATAAGGACAAAGTCCACCTACGTCCACACCTGGCCTTTTTGCCTAACGTTATCTCTTGCAGTCTTAGCCAGAGTATTTTCCTGTTGGTCCTTCGTCCCAACCCTCAGAACTCCAGGGAGGAGGGTTGTCCGCAGACTCTCAAAGTGAACCAGGCCATGTGTTTTATGTGGACAGAATCTAACCTTTTTGTGATTTGATTCAACTCTTCATTGCAGTTGCAAACTGCATGAAGGGACTGCTGGTTTCCACACAGCAAATCTGAAAGTGGATTATAGTCTGTATCTGAGCCTGGTATGACCAGGCCAGGGTTGCACCTCTGGTATCCTTCACAGCCCACACAATGAGAGTGCAAGCTTAAACTTCAGCTTTCCAAGCATATATCCCTATCTAGTCCATCTGCAGAGCAGCTCCCTGGTCATTAGCACATACCCAGAGTTGCCAACAGTCTGTAAAAAAAAAAAAAAATATATATATATATATATATATATATATATATATATATATACACACACACACACACACATACAATATGCAAATTTCTTGCTGTCTGTGAGTCTGTAATTAAAAGAAAATGCTAGTAAAAATCTTTCCCTCATTCAGCCAGCAGCCTAGCTGCTGTCTGTCATGCTCAGGTAGCCCATCATCTCCTGCCTGGCCCCCAGAAGCAGGCAGACGCAGGTTAACAGACAAATAGGGAAGAGAAGAACGGTTGGTTACTCACCAGCAACCGTCCTTCTTCGAGATGGGCTGCTCACATACATTCAGTTACAGGTGTCTACGTGCCGCAGTGCACGATAGCTGGGAAAGTCTTTAGCGTTAGCCTGTCAGGTCAGGGCGCATGGCCAACTCCCCCTCTACACCACGACCGCGGCTATATAGGTGACCATGACCCTGACCCTCCCAGTCCCATGTACCTTTGCCAACTCCGTTAGCGGGGATGGTGGGAGAGACCTGAATGTATGTGAGCAGCCCATCTTGAAGAAGGACGGTTACTGGTGAGTAAGCAACCATTCTCCTTCAAGCGCTGCTCACATCATTCAGTTACATGTGACTGCTAGCCGTACCCAAGGATGCTGGGATGATTTACAGTCTACCCACACTGACTACAGCTCTGCCCACAGCGGCATCATCTCTCACCTGTTGGGCAATGGCGTAGTGCATTGTGAAGGTATGTATTGACGACCACATAGTGGCCCTGCAGATCTCTTGGATCGGGACCTTAGCGAGGAAGGCCGTGGAAGATGCCTGAGCTCTGGTAGAGTGGGCTCTCACAGTCTCTGGGAGAGGCGTGTTTGACCTTCCATAGCAGTCTTTAATGCAGTTCACAATCCATTTGGAGATGCATTGGGAGGATACTGGGGAACCTCTCATGCGTTCCACGACTGCCACAAACAGTTGGGAGGTCTTGTGGAAAGAACATGTATGCTCAATATAGATTAGGAGCGCTCTCCTCACATCCAGGGTGTGCCACCATCTCTGGTTTTCTGTCACCTGAGGGTCTGGATAGAAGACCGGCAGGCAGATTTCTTGATTCATGTGGAAGAGAGTGGCAACCTTGGGCAAGAACAAGGGGTGGTGACACAAGACCACCTTATCTCGGAAGAAAACCATATATGGGGGTTCAGAGGTTAGGGCTCATAGCTCTGAGACCCTTCTGGCCAAGGTAACAGCTACCAGGAAGGCCACCTTCCAGGAGAGCACAAGCAGGGTGGCTGAGTCTAAGGGCTCGTAAGGTGGTTCTGTCAGAGCCCATAGCACAACATTCAAGTCCCACTGTGGGGTGGGGTTACAGATGTGGGGAAAAAAAATTTCCACTCCTTTCAGGAATCTATGGCAGATGGGATGTGAAGAGAGTAGAACCCCATCTACTCTTTGAAAGGCCGAAATTGCTGCCAAATAGACGTTCAATGAGGACAGGGATAGGCCTTTCTCTCTTAGGTCAAGAAGGTAATCTAAAGTTGCCTGAATTGGTGCAGGGGTAGGGTCTATGTCTTTATCATGGCACCAAGTGGAGAAGTGATTCCATTTTGCCACGTAGGTGGACCTGGTGGAGGGTTTTCTGCTACCAACCAGGACCTTTTTAACCCTATCCGAGCAGCGTCTCTCTTGCTTGCTGAGCCAGAGAGCATCCAGGCTGTCAGGTGCAGAAGGCCCGGGTTTGGGTGCCAAAGGCATCCCGAGTCCTGTGTCAGAAGGTCTGCCCACCATGGGAGGTGGAGCGGGGTCCTCACTGACATGTGTAACAAAGCCAGGGCTGATGGTTATAGAAGGGTGATTGAGGGTGGGTTTGTCAGCCCCAGAATGCTGAAAGCCTTGTTCCCAGCAGGGAAAGGAGAAACAGCTGCAGGGCAATTAGAGATGGCTGAGCCCAATTAGGAGCTGCCCAGGCCCTATAAAAGCCACGCCTCCTCTAACACACAGGAGGGGAAGGAAGGATAGGAAGTGGAAGGAAGCCTCAGAGGCTTGCCTGAGGGCTAGGAAGCCAAGAGGCTGGAGTGGCAGCACAAAGGGGAAAAAGAAACCCCTTACAGCAGCTGCCAGAGCAGGGCACACCTCCTTTCCCCTCCCCTTTCTACAAGGGGAAGGGGAGTGCCAGAAGCCTTAACCAGGGAGGCCTCAGCTAGAGGGACTGGGAGCCTGCAACCCTGACCTGGGTAAGGAGGGACCTAACCAGGTGGCTGATTTACACCAGGCCTGAGATGCCAGGGAGGATGGACGGAGCATGGCAGTAGCAGGCCAGCACCCAGCCACACATGTCTTGAAGGAGAGGGAACGAGTGTTGCGTGGGCCAGTCCGGGGCTATGAGGATGATGAGTGCCTCGTCCGCAAGGGCCTTCAGGAGGACCCAGTGAATCAGGGGAATTGGTGGGAAGGCGTACATTAGGGCTTCCAACCAATTGAGGAGGAAGGCATCACTGAAAGAACCTTTTTCCCGACCTTGGAGGGAGCAGAACCGAGGGCTTGTGTGGTTCCGTGCTGTGGCAAAGAGGTCGATCTGAGGGGTTCCTCATCTAGTTGTCAGCAGGGAGAAGGCCTTGTTGTGGAGGGACCACTCATGATTCACCAGTGGCTTTCTGCTGAGTGAATCCACTATGCCATTGTCCACCCCGGGAAGATGGGCGGTAATTGACGTGAAGTGATGATCTATTGCTAGTTGCCAAAGCTTGGTTGCTTCCTCGCATAGTGCCGAGGAGCAGACTCCCCCTTGACGGTTCATGTAGAACACAGCTGTTGTGTTGTCTGAAAGGATTTGTACCACCCTGCCCTGGATCTGGTCTAGGAAGGTCATGCAGGTCAGTCTGATGGCCCTGAGCTCCTTCACATTTATGTGGAGGAGGCTGTCCTCAGGGTTCCAGACACCTTGCATGGAGAGGCCCCCAGACAGGTGGGCACCCCATCCCGATTCAGAGGCATCTGTTATCAGGGTCACTGAGGGCTTGGACTCCCTGAATGGAATTCCTCCCATTGTGAAGTCGGGGTCCTTCCATATTTGGAGGGACTCCAGGGCATACTGGGGTACCAAGATTACCTTGTTTAGGTGGTTGCTTTCTGGTCAGAAGCTTGTGGCGAACGAGAGATGGAACGGTCTCATCCGCAGGCGGGCTGTTTGGATGACCAATGTGGCCACTGCCATGTGCCCCAGGAGCTGCATGCATCTGCGCGCTGTGGTCATCCCTGGTGCCTGGAGCTCCGTGATGATGGTGCAGATGGACCGAAATCTTGACAGGGGCAAGGATGCAATGCCTTGCCGGGCGTTTAAGCGTGCCCCAATAAACTATGTCCGGAGTGGGGCAAAGCTTGGAGTTCTCCAAGTTTATGTGGAAGCCCAGGAACTTACACAGGTTCATTACCATGTCGATGTGATCTTGTACTTGTCGACTTGACTTGCCCACTATGAGCCTGTCGTCTAGGTACGGGTAGATTCTTACACCCATCCTGCGTAGGAATGCTGCGACCAGTGCGACACACTTTATGAACACCCTGGGGGCTAGCGATAACCCGAAGGGCAGGGCGGTGAACTGGTAATGTCATCATGCCACTACAAACCTGAGAAACCGCCTATGGTGGGGTCGAATGGCTATGTGGAAGTAAGCATCCTTTAGGTCAAGGGCTGCAAACCACACTCCTAGGGACAGGGAGGGGATGATCTGTGGTAGGGAGACCATGTGGAATTTTATTTTCTTTATGTTTCTGTTGAGAGCTCTGAGATCTAGAATGGGCCGTAGGTCCCCGTTGGGTTTGGGGATCAGGAAGTAGCGGGAATAGAACCCTTTGCCGCGTTCCCTCTTGGGAACCTTTTCGATGGCCCTGAGGGAGAGTAACTTCTGGCATTCGACCTCGAGCTTGCCTAGCAGATCGGGGTTCTCTGGGATTAAGGGAGGGGGTGGTTTTCTGTCCCGGGGGGTTGAGAGGAGCTGAAAGCGGTATCCCCTGGCCACTGTGTCGAGGACCCACTGGTCTGACATGACCCGGGTCCATCGTGGAGCGAAGTGGCAGAGGCGGTGGGGGGAGAACAGGGGTTGTGGAGCGCTGCCCTTGGGGAGACTGTCAAAAATGCTGTTTGTGGCCTGACAAACGGTCCCGACCCCTGTCCACTCTGTCCCAACTGGGAGGCACCCAGCTTACCCCCTTTACCTGATCGGCTTTTATCCTTGTCCGGGTCCCCGAGGTGACGCTGGGGAAACTGGAGAGATCTCGGAAACTGGGTCTGCAGTTGCAGCTGTTGTTTCACTTGCTGTAACTGCTGTTGTAGCTGGTGTGACCTCGAGGAGTGCCTAACAGGTTGAGGGGTGTAGATCCTGAGGGATCCCAGTGTAGCCCTCAAGTCCTTCATACCGTGCAGCTTCACGTCTGTGGAAGGTGCAAAGAGGTCGGGATCCTTGAGGGGAAGGTCCTGGATAATCTGTTGCATCTGCGTGGAGAGACCGGAGTTCTGGAGCCAGGCCAAACGGCGCATCATCACTGCCGATGCCATTATACGTGCTGCTGTGTCCACTGCATCCCAAGTTGCTGCGAGCGCATCCCTGGACGCTCTCTCTCCTTCGTCCAGCATTGCCTCGAAGTCTCTCAGGCCGTCCTCAGAGATGGCTGGCCAGAGATTTTGTAGAGCTTCCCATAGGTTGAAGATGTAGCGTGTCATCAAGGCAGAATGATTTGAGATGTGCAGCTGGAAGGCAGCAGAGGAGTAAACTTTCCTGCCGAACAGGTCAAGCCTTCTCGTGTCTCTGTTCTTGGGCGTGGTGCTAAGTTGACCTTGTCTCTGCCTTTGGTTAACTGCGTCGACCACTAGGGATCCTGGGGCCAGGTGATGAAACAGGAAGGGGAATCCTTCCAGGGAGATGGAATATTTCTTGTCCATTACTTTGGACACTGGTGGGATCGAAGAAGGAGTTTCCCAATGTTCCTGGAAGATGTGGAAACCCTGGCGTGCAAGGGGATTCTGACCTTAGCTGTCGGGGCTCTACGGCACGCATCGAAGAGAGAATCATCCTCCACTTGGCTCACCCCTAGCTTGAGCTTCAGGTTCACCGCCATGCAGCGGAGAAGGTCCTGCTCAATGTGAGGATCCCCTTTGTGGTCGGTGGACATGTCAATTAAGCGCTCATCGGACAACGAAGATGATGGGGCCCTTGATGTGCTTTGTTGGGTAGAATCAGGATCTGGCTCGTTGTCGGAGAAATCCGAAGACTCCAGTGCTGGCGAGCGGGCATAGTGGGAAGAGGTATCATCTGCCATCGCGTTCAGCCAGTCGAGGGTCCATTTGTTGTGCGGAGACCTCAATGGTGGCATAGGCATCATGAGGGGAGCAGGTGCCTCCCCGATGGGTGCCTTCCCCTTGAGCCTGGTGACACGGAACTTTTCTGGGCCCTCTTTCTTGGGCGCTCCTCCTGGTGAGGAAGAAAGGTGTCCTCTGAGGACGATCTGGATGACTTTCCCCCCAACAGCTGGCAGTCTGGTACCGAGAGTTCTTTAGAGGAGCGCTAAGGCAGAGCCGTAGAACTTGGGCCTGGTACCGGGTTTGACGGTGCCGGGTCGGAGAGGGGTGAAGAGGCCCGCGACAGTACCGGTATCGGTGCAGGTGTTGCCGGTGCCGAATCCGACGGTACAGGAAGTGGCGGCACTGGAAGCGGCATTATCGGCGATGGTGCCGGGTCTAGCGGTACCAGGCTTGATGGCATTACTGGACTTGTGGGCAGTGCTGTATCCAGCGGTGCCGAGGGAGGCGGTGCCACTGTGGCTGGTTGCCTCTTGTTCTGCACCGAAGCCAGGTTTAAGTGCCCTTGGTGAGCCGGTGCCTGAGCCGGAGCCCTACCTGGAGCTGCTGGAAGGCTACTGGGAGACTGGCGAGGTTGGTGCCGAGGAGGTATCATGGAGGGCCAAGATTTTGAGCCTGGTACCAGAGATCGGCGGGGATCTTGAGCCCGGGCCGACTGAGGATCCGGCGGAGCGCTGGTGGCTTGGCCACTTTCAAGCGGAGAGGCTCCAGTCGCCAAAATTATAGAATCATAGAATCATAGGGTTGGAAGGGACCTCATGAGGTCATCTAGTCCAACCCCCTGCCAGAGGCAGGCCCACTCCCAGTAAACCTTCCCAGTCATGGTTTTGTCCAGCTGGACCTTAAACACCTCCAAAGATGGAGACTCCACCACCTCCCTAGGCAGCTCATTCCAATGCTTCACCACTCACCTAGTAAAAAAGTTTTTCCTAATAGTCTTGACCTCCCTAACCGCAACTTGAGACCATTGCTCCTCGTTCTGTCCTCTGTTATTACTGAGAACAGTCGAGTTCCATCTTCCTTAGACCATCCCTTCAAGTAGTTGAAGGTTGCTATCAAATCACCCCTCAATCTTCTCTTCTGCAGACTAAATAAGCATAATGCTTTCAGTCTTTCCTCATAGGGCTTGTGCTCCAGCCTTTTCATCATTTTGGTTGCCCTCCACTGAACTCGCTCTAGCATGTCCCTGTCCTTTTTGTAGTGGGGAGCCCAAAACTGAACACAGTATTCTAGATGTGGTCTCACCAGTGCAGAATAGAGGGGAATGATCACATCCCTTGATCTGCTGGTAACACTTCGTTTGATGCAGCTCAGTATGCCATTGGCCTTTTAGGCAGCAAAAGCACACTGCTGACTCATATCCCGCTTCCCATCCACCATGACCCCCAGGTCCTTTTCTACAGTGCTGCTACTTAGCTGAATGTTCCTCAGCCTGTAGCCATGCGTGGGGTTTTTCCATTCCAAGTGCAGGATTTTACACTTGTCCCTTACTGAACCTCATAAGATTTTTATTGACCCACTGTTCCAATTTATCTAGGTCTCCCTGAATCCTGTCCTTGCCCTCCAACGTGTCTACTGTTCCCCCCAGCTTGGCGTCATCCGCAGACTTACTGAGAGTGCAGTCTATTCCATCATCCAGATCATTGATGAAAATGTTGAACAGAACCAGCCCCATGACTGATGCCTTGAGCACACCACTCGTTACAAGTTGCCACCTAGACGTGGAACCATTGATTTCTACACGCTGAAACCGTTGATCTAGCCAGTTTTCTATCCACCCTTTAGTCCACCTATCCAACCCATACTTCCTTAATTTGCCA
>ML682034.1:1829155-1875094 GCA_007922195.1 Podocnemis expansa
TGCTCATAGAAGGAAATGAGATTGGTCAGGCATGATTTACCCTTGGTGAATCCATGCTGACTGTTCCTGATCACTTTATTTTCCTCTAAGTGTTTTAGGATGGATTCTTTGAGAACCTGCTCTATAATTTTTCCAGGGATTGAGGTGAGGCTGACTGGTCTGTAATTCCCCAGATCCTTCTTTTTCCCTTTCTTGAAAATAGGCACTACATTTGCTTTTTTCCAGTCCTCTGGCACCTCCCCCCCCTCGGTTTTCCATGAGTTTTGAAAGATAATGGCCAGTGGTGCTGCTCTCTCATTGGCCAATTCCCTTAGCACCCTTGGATGCAGTTCGTCCAGCCCCATGGACTTGTGCACGTCCAGCTTCTTTAAGCAATCCCTAACCTGACCTTCTGTCACCAAGGGCCTCTCTTCTTCTCTCCAATCTACCATACCAATGGTAGTGGGCTGGGAGCTGACCCTGCCTGTGAAAACTGAAGTAAAAAAGCATTGAGCACTTCAGCTTTTCCCTCATCCTCTGTCACGAGGATGCCTGCCCCATTCAGTAAGGGACCTACACCTTCCCTGATCCTCTTCTTGTTATTAACATACTTATAGAACCCCTTCCTGTTATCCTTTACATCCCTCGCTAGCCGCAACTCCATTTGTCCTTTGGCCTTTCTGATTTTATCCCTGCAGTCCCTAGCAATATCTTTATGTGCTTCCTTAGTCATCTGACCAAGCTTCCACTTCCTGTAAGCTTCCTTTTTATGTTTAAGCTCAGAGCAGAGTTCTCTGCTAAGCCATTCTGAGTGCCTTACATGTTTGCTGTTCTTTCTCCTAATTTGAATGGCAACTTCCTGTGCCCTTAGCAGGGTTTCTTTAAAATACAGTCAGCTCTCTTGGACTCCTTTCCCTTTCAGATTAGCTTCCCAATGGATCCTGCCCATCAATTCCCTGAGGGAGCCAAAATCTGCTTTTTTGAAGTCCAGGGTTTGTGTTTTGCTTCTTTCCTTCCTTCCTTTAATCAGCATCCTGAACTCAACCTTGTCATGGTCACTACTGCCTAGCTTGCCATTTACCTCTACCTCCCTGATCAATTCTTCCCTGTTTGTGAGCAGCAAGTCGAGAGGTTCAAGGCCCCTAGTTGGTTCCTCCAGCACTTCTACCAGAAAGTTGTCCCCAACACTCTCTAAAAACTTCCTGGATTGCCCATGCACTGCTGTACTGGCCTCTGAGCAGATGTCAGGGTAATTGAAGTCCCCCATGAGCACCAGGACCTGTGACCTAGAAGCTTCTGCTAGTTGTCCATAGAACACCTCATCCACCTCCTGCTTCTGGTCTGGTGGTCTATAGCAGACACCCACCACAACATCCCCCTTGTTGCGTTCCCCTCTCAATGTAACCCACAGACTTTCTACTGGCATGCTTCCACTTCCATAATGGAGCTCTGAGCAGTCACAGAGCTCTTTTACATATAGTGCTACTCCTCCCCCTCTTCTTCCCTGCCTGTCCTTCCTGAACAGTTTCTACCCATCCATGGCAGAGCTCCAGTTATGCAGGCTATCCCACCATGTCTCCGTTATTCCAATGATATCATAGTTCCTTGTCTGTGCTTGTAGACAGGCACTGTGGCCTGCCTCCGAGTCCAGGCTGGAGGGACAGCCTGAATGCCCCCGCTGGCCAGGCCAGGGAATAGCAAGGGCTCAGCCCCAGAAGCAGAAGGGTGTGGCCAGAGCAGGAAGGGGCAGTATAAGAACACCGGCTGGGAGCTCAGTTGGGCCTGAGCTCCAGAGGGGAAAGGACGTGCTGGCCCAGAGGGAGCAGGCTAGGCTAAGCCAGGCCAGGACCAGGCCACCAGCCAGGCCCTGGATCCAGGGTCGCCCGGCGCTACGGCCCGCCCAGCCTCCCCGGACCAGGTGATTGGGAAGGAAGCCCAGAGGCAGCCAACTGGGGTGGGCACTTAAAGGGCCGTCGGGCCCCATTGCAGCCCCCCCACTTGCGTCTGACCCGGGAATGCAAGGAAGCAGAAGGCCTAACCCCTCTCCAGACCTGCGACCTAGAGGAGCTGCCCCCTGCCTCAGGCCCCTGCGACCTGGAGGAGCTATCCTTGGCTGAAGAGGAGATGCTGGCCCCGTATGGGCCCCAGGACCTGGAGGAGCTGCCCGTGGCCGAGGAACTGACAGAGTATCCCGACCTGCCGCCCATGGATACTGAGGGGTTCACCGGGGTCCCACAGGCCTGCTATGAAGGGGACCCTGAAGACGGCTATCCCCTGTGGAAATAGGTACCCAGGGTGGGCGGACAGGACAGGGGTTGTAGGAAGTAGCCCAGGGAGGGCAGGATAGTGGGCCGTGTTCCTGGGGAAGTGTGTTTTGGAGGCTCCTCCGCTGACCCTGTGGTAGGCCACCCTGCCCCTGTGTAGGAGTGGGTGGGCCTGCATCTCCCTCCTCAACTCCCCCCTGTTTCCTGGCAAAGGAAGTGTTAACCCGTCCCTGACCACCAGACTTTGTAGTTGCCCGCCCCGCCTGGGGGCCGGGGCTCCAGACTTTGTAGTTGCCCGCCCCGCCTGGGGGCCGGGACTCCAGACTTTGTAGTTGCCCGCCGCGCCTTGGGGCCGGGGCTCCAGACTTTGTAGTTGCCCGCTGCGCCTGGGGTCCGGGGCTCCAGACTTTGTAGTTGCCCGCTGTGCCTGGGGGCTGGGGCTCCAGACTTTGTAGTTGCCTGCCGCGCCTGGGGGCTGGGGCTCCAGACTTTGTAGTTGCCCACCCCGCCTGAGGGCCGGGTTCCAGATTTTGTACTTGCCTACAGAGACAGTCTGTCAGTCGCCGGGAGGACGCCACCCCGGCTACTCCCCTTTACCACCCGTAGGAGGCGCCCTCGTGACCAGCCACCAGCTCTGGATGCCTACAAGTGGTGGAAAGTGCAGGCAGGACCCTTCCCTTGATAAAAAGGGGGAGCCCATCAGGCGTAACATAGTAGCCTACCTAGCAGGACAGAAAGGATTTTGACCGCGATGGATCTCAATTGATTCATAAAGTGGTGGGTCGAACAGCAGCAGCAACAGCAGACAGAGCAGCTGCAACAACAGCAGTGCCTCCTGCAGGCTCTGGGGGAACACCAGCAAAGGATGGTCCAGGAACTGAAAGAGGCCTGTTGCCGCTGGATCCAGCCAGATCGACATACAAAAGAGGAGGTAATCGACATAATCGTGATGGAGCAATTTCTCCACATCCTTCCCAGTCAAGGGCGGACTTGGGTCCTGAGACATCAACTCTGAAAGCTCAGTGAGGCAGTGAGCCGGTTCGAAGATTTTCTGGCCGCCGAGAGGCCAGGGCTGTTGTTGGGTCCCAGCCCTGCCATGATATGCCCAAAGGGACCACCGCCAGCCGTCGGCCTCCGGGCTACCCGACCCGGAGAGACCCGGGCATCCACACTGGCTCACCCACTGGCTGAGGGGATTGGAGGGGCATTGGGAACCCGGAGCGCTCTGGCCCCAGACTGTGGGAGCCAGACCCGAGATAGCCACCCCCCTGGAACTCCTAGTGGTCCTGGACCCTGCTTTAAGTGTGGGCAGCGGGGTCACCTCCAGCGGCAGTGCCCGGTGAAGGACTGCGCCTTTGGATCAGTGTATGCGGGGGAAGGATGGGCCCGGGGGCCAACCTCCCCGAAGGCAACCATCACGGTGACAATAGCAGGGAAGCCCTGGGAAGCCCTTGTGGACTCTGGGTGTGGCCAGACGCTAATGGAATGAGGATTGGTTCCTGAGGAGGGCTGTGTCTTTGGGAAAGTAGACCTGCGATGCATCCATGGGGATCTGCAAATGTACCCCACCCTCCCCGTCACCCTAACCATAGGGTCATGTATACGAACCATCCTAGTGGGGCTGGTGACCCACCTGCCATACCCAGTGATTTTAGGCCGGAATTGGCCCGACTTTGCCGGGGTATTGCAGGGGGTGGGGCAATGAATCAACCTGGAGGAGAACCCCCAAGAGGCGCGGGGGTCTGAACCCCTAGGTAATGAGGAGGAGTCGCATCGCCAGAAGGAACCTGGACCAGAGGAGACGGAGTGTCTGGAGCAAGAAGGGGGGTTGACCCCAGGCCAAGAGACCCAGAATGAGGAGACGCCGGCCCAAGGGGAAACCTCCCCGGAATGGAGAGACCGGGCAGTGGACTTCTGCCGAGACCAGTGGGAGGAGCCCACTCTCCGCCATGCCTATGACCAGCTAGCAGCGGTAAATGGCGGGGTGACTGATCCTCAACGAGCAAACCAATGGCCGTGGTTTAAGCTGCGACAGGACCGCTTGTATTGGGTGGAGAAGGACGCCCAAATGGGAGAGTTCAGGGCGCAACTGATAGTACCCCGTCAGCACCGCAAGTCAGTGCTACACCTGGCCCATGATATTCCCGCAGCCGGTCACCTGGGCATCGACAAGACACTAGCCCGAATCCTCGCCCGATTTTATTGGCCGGGAGTTCCGAGATTACTGTGCCTCCTGCCTGGAGTGTCAGAAAGCCGCAGTCGCTGGGACTCCTAAAGCCCCCCTGGTGCCACTCCCCGTAGTAGAAACCCCTTTTGAAAGGGTAGCAGCAGACTTGATTGGACCTTTAGAGCGGAGTACAGGAGGGTATCACTTTATATTAGTGCTGGTGGACTATGTCACGCACTTCCCTGAGGCGATACCGCTCAGGAACACGGCCGCTCGGACTACAGCTGCTGAACTAGTAAAAGTATTTGCCTAGAGTACGGCTACTTTGAGAACTACTCACTGACCAGGGGCCAAACTTCACCTCCCAGTTATTTAAAGAAGTCTGCACTATCCTGGGTATCCGAAAGATCCAAACCTCGGTCTACCATCCCCAGATGGATGGATTTGTGGAACGGTTCAACTGGACTTTAAAGAGCATGCTACGGAAGTTTTCCCCCGAGGAACTCCGAAGATGGGACCAGTTAATTCCCCCTTTGCTCATGGCAATCCGGGAGGTACCCCAGACCTCGACCCACTTCTCCCCATTTGAATTATTGTATGGCTGACAGCCCCATGGGGTTCTGGAACTGATGAAGGAAAGCTGGGAGCACACACCTTCCCTGTCTGAAGGGCTGTTACAGTACGTTCAAGACCTGCAAGAGCGATTGTGCCTAGTGAGCACGTTAGCCCAGGAGAACATGAGGACAGCCCAGGAGACCCAGGCCAGGGCGTATAATAAGGGAGCCTGGATACGCTCCTTTGAGCCGGGGGATAGAGTCCTGGTACTACTGCCCTCTTCAGAGTCCAAACTCTTGGTGCGGTGGCAGGGACCATACGAAATAATCCAACAGATGGGGCCTGTAAATTTCAAGGTCAAGCAGCCCGACCGCCGGAAGAAGAGGCAAATTTACCATGTTAACCTTTTAAAACCCTGGCGGGAAAGGGAAAGCCTGATGATAACACCATACCCACCCGACTGAACTGGGACCCCAGGTACCTGTGGGTGATCCAGGAGAACCACACGTCAGCCCGTTTCTCACGGAAATCCAGCGAGAACAAGTCCAACAGCTATTGACCACTTTTGCCGGGGTCTTCACGACTATTCGGGGGAGGACGACCCTGGTGTATCATCAAATTCAGACCTCCCCGGGAGATGTCATTCAGGTGGGGGCCAGATCAACCCCCCCGGCATCTCCAAGCGATGGTAGAGCAAGAAGTCCAGGCCATGTTAGAATTGGGAGTAATTGAGCCCTCAACCAGTGACTGGCGTAGCCCTATTATATTGGTTCCAAAACCGGACGAGACTCGAAGGTTTTGTATTGATTTCAGGCGCGTGAACGCCATTTCAAAATTTGATGCCTACCCTACGCCCCGCGTAGATGAACTGTTGGACTGGCTCGGAGAGGCCCAGTATTTCACCACCCTGAATTTGACCAAAGGCTATTGGCAGATCCCTTTGCATCCTCAGTCTAGAGAAAAGACGGCGTTTGCTACCCAGAGTGGGCTATATCACTTCGTGTGGATGCCCTTCGGACTCCATGGGGCCCCTGCGACCTTTCAGTGCCTAATAGACTGCCTGCTGAGACCCCACATCAACTACGCCGCCTCTTATATAGACGATGTGGTAATATACAGCCTGGATTGGGATTCCTATCTGGCCCACGTCTCCGCAGTCCTGTGGACCCTGAAGGAAGCAGGGCTTACAGCCAACCCCAAGAAGTTCCATAGAGGGTGGCAGGAGACCATCTATTTGGGGTAAACCCTGGGCTGGGGGACCCTAAGACCACTCATTGAAAAAGTCCAGGCCCTCCAGGAGTACCCGCAACCAACCACTAAGAAGTAGGTGCGGCAGTTTCTGGGACTCGCGGGGTACTACCGCCGGTTTGTCCCTGACTTCTCTACAGTTGCAGCTCCCCTCACCGACCTGCTCACCAAGGACCAGCCAGTCAGGGTATGATGGACCCCTACCTGTGAGCAAGCTTTTCGGTGGCTGCAAACTCAGTTGTGTCAAGCTCCCATTCTGTATAGTCCAGACTTTAACCAACCCTTTGTGGTTCAGACAGATGCCTCAGCGGTAGGTTTGGGGGCGGTACTAACACAGAATATAAAGGGAGAAGAACACCCCATCTTGTATCTCAGCCAGAAGCTCTTTCCCTGGGAGCAAAAGTACGCAACCATGGAAAAGGAGGCCTTAGCTATAAAATGCGCTTTAGAAGCTTTGCGGTACTACCTTCTAGGTCGCCCCTTCATTGTGGTCACGGACCATGCCCCCCTCCACTGGCTGCAGCAGATGAAGGACACCAATGCCAGGGTAATGCGGTGGTATTTGGCTTTACAACCCTTCGCATTTACGGTACAACACCGTTCAGGTAAGGCTCACGCCAACGCGGATGCCCTCTCACGAACAGAGATAGAAATGTGGCCCAGCTCGGAAAGGCTGGAGCTGGACTTGGGGGGGGGGGGGTGTAGACAGGCACTGTGGCCTGCCTCCGAGTCCAGGCTGGAGGGACAGCCTGAATGCCCCCACTGGCCGGGCCGGGAATAGCAAGGGCTCAGCCCCGCAAGCAGAAGGGCGTGGCCAGAGCATGAAGGGGCAGTATAAGAACACCGGCTGGGAGCTCAGTTGGGCCTGAGCTCCAGAGGGGAAAGGACGCGCCGGCCCAGAGGGAGCAGGCTAGGCTAGGCCAGGACCAGGCCCACCAGCCAGGCCCTGGCTCCAGGGTCGCCCAGTGCTACGGCCCACCCAGCCTCCCCGGACCAGGTGATTGGGAAGGAAGCCCAGAGGCAGCCGACTGGGATGGGCACTTAAAGGGCCGTCGGGCCCCATTGCAGCCCCCCCATTTGGGCCTGACCCAGGAATGCAGGGAAACGGAAGGCCTAACCTCTCTCCAGACCTGCGACCTAGAGGAGCTGCCCTCCATAGAAGAGGAGCTGCCCCCTGCCTCAGGCCCCTGTGACCTGGAGGATCTACCCTTGGCAGAAGAGGAGATGCTGGCCCCGTATGGGCCCCAGGACCTGGAGGAGCTGCCCCTGGCTGAGGAACTGACGGAGTATCCCGACCTGCCGCCCATGGATACTGAGGGGTTCGCCGGGGTCCCACAGGCCTGCTATGAAGGGGACCGTGAAGACGGCTATTCCCTGTGGAAATAGGTACCCAGGGTGGGCGGACAGGACAGGGGTTGTAGGAAGGAGCCCAGGGAGGGCAGGATGGTGGGCCGTGTTCCTGGGGCAGCGTGTTTCGGAGGCTCCCCCACTGACCCTGTGGTAGGCCACCCTGCCCCTGTGTAGGGCCCTAGGCTGAGACGCAGTAGAGTGGGTGGGCCTGCGTCTCCCTCCTCAACTCCCTCCTGTTTCCTGGCAAAGGAAGTGTTAACCTGTCCCTGACCACCAGACTTTGTAGTTGCCCGCCCCGCCTGGGGGCCGGGGCTCCAGACTTTGTAGTTGCCCGCCCCGCCTGGGGGCCGGGGCTCCAGACTTTGTAGTTGCCCACCCCGCCGGGGGCCGGGGCTCCAGACTTTGTAGTTGCCCACCCCACCTGGGGGCCAGGCTCCAGACTTTGTACTTGCCTACAGAGACAGTCTGTCAGTCGCCGGGAGGGTGCCACCCCGGCTACTCCCCTTTACCACCTGTAGGAGGTGCCCTCGCGACTGGCCAACAGCTCTGGAAGCCTACAGTGCTAGTACTACCAATTCTTCCTCCTTATTTCCCAGGCTCATCGCATTTG
This sequence comes from Podocnemis expansa, assembly GCA_007922195.1. Classification (NCBI taxonomy): domain Eukaryota; kingdom Metazoa; phylum Chordata; order Testudines; family Podocnemididae; genus Podocnemis; species Podocnemis expansa. The sequence goes on from ML682034.1 coordinate 1,837,329, forward strand.
TGTATAGGGACCTAAGATACCAGACCGATTTCCCTACTTTGTCATTTTGTTTTTCAGTTCTACTACATATACCTCCTTGCATTTTTTCTTGGAGTTGTCCTCTCCCACTCTCCTCATGTATTGGGGCTTCAGTAGAACACTTAAGACAATTATTTGATCCCTCCCCCATGTTCCAACTACCTTCTCTTCTATTCCTGGTGTTACAGTCCCAGAACCCCCCAAGTTCCATCACTTCCCCCAGATCTCCCACTTTGTCACTTACCTGTGGGCTTTGGTCTCCTTCCCCCTTTGAACCTAGTTTAAAGCCCTCCTTACTAGGTCAGCCAGTCTGTGCCCAAATATGCTCTTCCCCTTCCTGGACAGGTGAAGGCCATCTTTGCCTATCAATCCTCCTTCCTGAAACAGTACTCCATGGTCAAGGAAGCCAAATCCCTCCTGACCACACCATCTTCGCAGCCAGGCATTCACCTTTAGGATGCATCCGTCTCTCCTCAGGCCTCTAGCCTTGACCGGAAGGATCGAGGAGAACACCACCTGTGCTCCAGATTCCTTCACCCGCACTCCCAGAGCCCTGTAGTCACGTTTGATCTGCCAAGGATCACCTCTCGCAGTATCATTGGTACCCACATGGATAAGAAGCATGGGGTAGTAGTCGGAGGGGTGGATGATTTTTGACAGTCCCTCCGTAACGTCTCGGATACAGGCACCTAGCAGGCAGCATACCTCCCTAGAGGCCTTGTCAGGGCGACAGATGTGTGTCTCGGTTCCTCTCAGGAGTGAGTCCCCAATCACCACAACCCTACGTTTCCTCTTAGGTGAGATGGCTGTGATCTCCCCAGCCTCTGGGGTGCATGGCATCTCCTCTACCTCCTGCATTGTCTCTAGTGCTGCATAACGGTTCCTCACCACAATGGAGGGTGGGACATGAGCAGGCGTGGAGCACTGTCTGCTGCCAGAGGTGACCAGCTGCCAGTGTCCTCCCTGTGCCATAGGCATCTCATCCGTCTCCAGAGCTGTGGCAGTAGCCCTTGGCACTGGGATAGGGACTTCCTCCTTGCATGTCTCCTCGTGGACACTGTCAAGGAATTTTTCCAGGGCATAGATACCCCTGAGTCGCGACACCTCCTCCTGTAACTCTTCTACCTGTTTCCTGAAAGATGCCACCAGAAGGCACCTATCACATAGATTCATCTCTCTAGCCTGATCATCAATGGTAGGAAGATGAAGGCCATAGTCCCTGCAAGTCCACACCAGGATCTGGGTAGAGATATCCATGGTCAGACAATCTGTCTGGCTACAGACAGAGGCAAAGGAAACAGAAGGGGCGCTGGCACAAGCAGTGCGGTTCCTCTTCACCATCGTGGCTACACCAAACTCCTCCCCAAACTCCCTCTCAAACTCCCCTGTTTGCAGTCCCTGTTTGCAAGCTCCCCCTGGTCACTCAAGCAGTGGCTTTTAAGGCCTTCTCTACCTAGGTCAGCCCTTGCCCCTTGTTAGTCACACAGGGGAAGGCAATGCTCCCTTTCCAGCCGAGTCCTCCGCTTGAAGGATCAGCAAATGGGGCAGTCCACTGTAAGGTGGGACTCACCCAAACAAGCGATGCATTTCTCGTGCGGTTCCTCCTTCGGGAAAGCCTTGCAGCATCCTAAGCACGGCTTGTAACCTGGCATTTCGAGTTTTGGGTGAAAAGACAGGCCCTTGCGTTTTGCAAGATAACGCTGATCCAAACCAACGCTGATGGTGGAAAAAGGAACTGGGAGGGTCAGGGTCACGGTCACCTATATAGCTGCGGTTGCAGCATGAAGGGGGCGTTGGCCGTGCATCCTGACCTGACAGGCTAACGCTAAAGACTTTCCGAGCTACTGTGCACTGCGGCACGTAGACACTTGTAACTGAATGATGTGAGCAGTGCTCGAAGGAGAAGCACAGCTGCCCAGTCCCCAAAACAGACCTCTCAGGGAGGCTGCACCAGAGCCTTCCCCTACACAGCCTGGAAGGGACAGCAGAGCCAGGCAAGGCTCCTTCCTGGGCTAGGAGTGGAGTAGGTCTGGGACAGAGGCTGCTTAGGGGATTCGCCCAGTGATAGTTAAGGAGACACTGAATAAAGCCCCAGGTAAGTCACACTGTGTGTCACATCAGATTGGAATTGGATTTATTGCTGGAATAGCAAAACCCTCCTCGCATTTTTAAAGAACAAAAAGTTTTGTTTCTAACACAAATCCACCCATCGCTGTACTTACTTCCCCCAGTCCTCCCCTCTAACTCTGAATGTTAGTAAAAACAATCAAAGAAAACACCACCACCACCATACACACATGCATCCACCCACCCACCTCTCGACTTCATGTCAGTAAAAACTAAAATGCAAGGTTGGCAACTCTTCGTGTACCACTGTGCCTCAAAGCAACAAGTTCAGGGCAATATGCTGGCTTTGGTAGAGCAGTGCTTTAAGTGTGATATCCATGAACTTCTGTCTGCGACCAGAGACACTGCTGGTGAGTCACCTAATTTGGGAATGGACATGAGCAAGCACTCAAAGATGGAAGAGTTACTTACTTCGTAACTGTTGTTCTTCAAGACGTATTGCTCAAGTGTCCATTCCACACCCACCTTCCTTCCCTTCTGCTGGAGTTCCAGCAAGAGGGAGGGGGAGTTGGTGGCGCCTTTATGTGGACATGTGTGTTGGAGGGGAATTGGGTTCCAATGTGTATTAAAGGCCAGTTAAAGAAAGGGTTAAAGAAATGGTGCTTTATTAGGCTGCAATTTGACAGTTTAGGGAAGAGGAGGCAGCATTTACAGTGGTTCTCCCATACCTTAGCAGAAGAATCACTGCCACCATGATGATGATGGAGCTGGTGCTGCAGTGGACACAGGAGTGGGTCTGCAGGGTGCAGACTCTGAAGGTGGGAGAGTCTCAGGAGGTCGCAATTGAGCTGGATTACTCTTTATGCTCTTGAAGGCAAAAAGTTACATGGCTACCAGGTAAAAAAGTCTTAAAACAGAAAAACTTCTTTCTCAAGGCAGTGCTTCAACTGGCTGCCTGAGGCAGCTGTGTTTTATTTGACCGTCAGAGACAGCTACACTTTGCAAGAGTGGTAACTATACTTCTTATCAATAGAGTCTCAAGGTATTCTCACAACAGGCAGCTGGGTTTTACAATACTTGCAGTTCCTTGCATTTATGCTAAATAACAACTCACTAACACTTTCTCACACATTCCAGGCAGGAAAGCTGGGGGCTGAGGAGGGTGGTGGTGAGGAAAAACCGATATACAAAGCAATCTTTAAAATAAGTGAAGGGGAAGAAGGAGGGCAGGAAAATAAAAAAAGGGATGGGGCGGCATCTTGCCTACCCAACTGTGTGTGCTGCTGCTGCAGGGGACACTGGAGCTGGTTCTTACGGGTACCACTAGGTGAAAAAGTTTTGCTGCACCAGTGCAAAATAATATCAGATGTAGCCCTTTTCAAAACTGCTTTTGACTAGGCTCTTTTCTGATGTGGCTTAAATGAATGTGTTTTGCTGAATTGGAAATAACTAGCTATGTTCCACTCAGTTACACGCATCTTTCCATGTCTGCCCTTTTTCAGCAGTTGGATTTAATTGTGACTGGATGTTATACTTTCCTGGATTATAAAGCAAAGAGGAACCACTGTGACAATTTAGTCTGACTTCCTGTATGACACAGGCAATACGGCTTCCTTGAATTAATTGCTGTTTGAACTGGAGCTTATCTTTTAAAAGAACTTTCTATTTTGAAAAAAAAGTTTCCAGGATTAGAAAATCCATACTAGTAAACTGTTCTCTTGGCAATCACCCTTACTCTTACAAATTTGCACCTTATTTTTAGTCTGAATTTGTCTAGCACAGTTCCAGCCAGCGGATCTTGTTACACACTTGTCTGCTAGATTGAAGAACCCTTTATTGCCAGATTTATGTTCCCCATCTAGAATTTATGGACTGTGATTCAAGTCACCCCTTTTATATTTCTTTTTACAAATTACAAATTGAGCTACTTGAATCTTTCACTAGATGGCATGTTTTCTAGTCTTTTAATCATTCTTTGGGTCTCTGTGATGGGGTCCCTGCATCTCACCACCGCAGTGCCTCCTTTTAGACATCTCAAGGAATTGCTCAGGTGTCCACTGTGCATTTTCTGGTGATATGTTACCTGTCTGCCTCCATTCCTGGACCTGTGTGTCCCTGAAAGCCAGGTTCTGCATCATAGCATAGCCCTCCAGCTGTGGCTCGATCCCTGCTTCTCCCTTTCCAGGGGCTGACTTCAGCAGGATTTGGCCAGTTGTCTTAGTGGCCTACACAGTCCAAAGTCAGCTCCTTACTTCAGACCCCAGTGGCTGCTCCTGCCCTGGAGCTAGCCTTGCAGTCCATCCCAGCCCTTACTTCAGGGCTCACAGTTGGTCTTTCCTTGGAGTCTGCCATTGCTTTATCCAAGGAAACTGGCCTTCCTCACCCTGCAGACCAGTCGGCCTTCTCCCTGGGAGCTCCTGTGGGTGACTCTCTCCCTGCTGTTGACGGCCCTTCTTATAGATCCTGCCTAGCTTCAATTGGCTGCTTTAGCCTTTGGCTTTTCCGATTGGCTGCTACAGACACAGCCTTTCCAGGGCTTCATTAACCCCTTTTTGCTGGGAAGGGCTCCCTATTCCACCACAGTCTCTTCCTGAACTCTCTGTCCAACGTCCATCTTGAATTGTGGACACAATACTGGACCTGGTATTTCAACAGCATATACAGATATCTCTACTTGCTAGCCATGGACTAGACAACTCAGGAAGTGAGTCAGGCTAAGGGTTTTTTTAATTTAAGTACAGTCTCTGCTTTAAGTCTTTATTACTTCAGGTAAAAATAAAGCCTGGGAAGGGAATAAATTTTGTACATTACCTTTGTGAGTGTATGTGTGCATGCGTATGAAATGGGGCAGGCTCTTCCATGATTCATAATAAACTTATAAAAGTACGTTTCTTGTTAACACTTCTGTGACATGGAGACCAGGACACTTTTCTCTTAGCTAACAGATCAGCGGCAATGAGTTGAACCAAAGACTCTCTGATATCTTTGGAGATGAGGATCTTTGCCTGACTTAGTTATGTTGCAGGGATGGATTTCAATTTTTAGCATTGTAATTTGCAGTGTTGCCAATTTTTTGTGAACTTTACCAAAAGTTGATGTTTTTCTTAAAGGCTCAGCTCCTGAAATCATGTTGTTCTGTGGCAGTCTCATAATTTTTCTTTAATAAAATAAATAATAAATTTCTAGTCCTCAAGCTAAAAAGTTGCAGAGAAGAGAAGAAAGACATGACCTGACTTTATCCTCAAGGCTCAAAACCCAGTAGACAGAGAAAATGAGTCCTCCATTTGTCATTTCTTTAAACATCTCTTGATTTTTAAGTCAGTTTTAATGATTTTTTTTAGGCCTGACTTGTGATTAATTTTTAATGTTTGGGGCAGGCCAGTACTGAGTGTGTCATGGTGGTGTTTCATCAGCCTCAGAGCCAAATAAACAGGAGCATTTGGTGGCACTCTTTGTGGCTCTGGTTTTCTGTTCAAGATGGTCTGACAATTTTACAAGTTAAATGAAGTTAAACATTTGTTCTTTTTTGCTGACATTTGAAAAAAATTAGATTTCCATAAACATTGCCTACTGTGCACCTGATCCTCCCATGTATATCGGTATAAACTAGAGGGTTACTGAATGGAAGTCTGCAAGGAGCTACATGTGTGAATAAGAGGAGAATCAGATCTTTCCCTTGATCACCTGTGCCTTAAAAAGGAAGAAAAGCATTTAAGAAGTCTCTTCTTCCCTGGTGAAAATAGCAGGGAAGGCTTCTCCCTAGCATCAAGTTGACTTTTAGAGGTGAGAAAGCTAGCTAAGTGGAAATGGCCTGGTCTGTGAGCTGGAGTGTGTGTGAGTCCTGCTTGAGCAACCTGCTGTGCATCCTGCAGTATGCTGAAAATGCTAGCCAGGAATGCAAGCTGCACCTGTTGAAGCAGCAACAAAGTGCACTGTGAAGCATATCTTAGCTGCAATTCCTTACCGAATTCCTGCCGCATTCCTGTTTCTCACACACACAAGCAGCTCAGGCATGACTCTTTCCTATATGTACATGAGAAATAGAAACAACACATCCCTCTGTTAATTAGCTAGGTAAAGTACAACTGTGAAAATCATGCACTGGAAGCTACTGCAGCTGCAACATGGAAAAGGTTACATCATCATTATTTTTTGATAGTTGCTCTCCCATACCCCTTACACAGACCCTTGCTAGTAAACTGCTGCTGTTTATTTTAATGCCAAGAGTGTAAGCAGGAAATCAGGTGTCATCCATTATTCATGAGGGAGAATGGAAAGTAAATATTGTGTTTCAGCATTAAATTACAAATTCAGAGAGAGATGCTATTTTTGGATGACATAAATAAATCTGGTTTCTTTCTCAGCTTAAAGCACTAGATTCCAATTGTCTAATGTATGTTATTTCCTCTATACCTTCTGACTCTCCCCTTGCCCTCTTATTTTAATATATATATTCATACATTCCCCATTACTTTGTAGCTGATCAAAGTAATGAAACTCAGGTACAGTTTGAGGATGAGAGGAAGGAACAATGGGCCTTTGGCCTCCTCTCAGATATCTGGATGTAAAACAAACAAGGAGTCCTGTGCCACTTTTAAAGATTAACAAATTTATTTCTCTCATGAGCTTTTGAGAGTGAAATCTGCACTTCGTCAGACACTTTGAAGATGGGGAACTTACAGAAGTGGGATTTTTCAACCATGAAAGCTCATGCAATAAATACATTTTTTAATCTTTAAAAGTGCCACAGGACTCCTTGTTTGCTTTGTTGAACTGTTCTAAGCCCTAGTCTACACTTGCTGCATTTTTTGATGGCAGTCGATGGGCAGAGCCGTAACATGGTGATCCGCTGCCTGGGGCACGTTCTGATTGGAATGGACCCCTTGCCATTAGTGGCACATGGGGCTGGCACCATGAAACACGCCTTTTAAATGAGTGGCTCTATTGAGCCTCTCTGGCACGCCAGGTCATAGCCCCATTGGCCCCACCATAGTTATGGCCCTGTCAATGGGAGATATGAAAGGTATGTAAAATACCTTTGTGTATCTCCCAATGACTCATTAATCCATTCCTACACACTAGGGTAAGCATCCAGTTGTCTTACGGCAACTCTAGTTGCGAGGCTGGAGTTGCTACGGCGATTTCCAGAGTGATTGAGCGGGTTTTCACTGACAACTCAATTGCACCTGGAAGATCGTGCTGACGGTGGTGTTTTTGCCCTAATTAGACTTACCCTAATTTGGCTACCCATTTGGAATCTAATGTAAAAGAAAAAACTGATTTGAAATCAGTGGCATTTCAGTGGTCTGAGAGCAGAATCAGGTCCACTACATTCTATTGTGTAGTCTTTCATGTTAGCTTTCTCCCAGGAATCCAGTAATGGAATATACATGAGTATGAGTGGATAGCGTAGTGGTTAAGCACACCGTAGTGGTTAAGAGTAACGCCCTTTGATACAGGAAAATGGGGTTCAAATCCTGGTGAGTACCTGTCTACCTTCCCAGTATGGGTCCTTGGGCAAAAGACCCCCTAATGCCTCACTTGCCTACCTCGAATATGAGAGTGACATGAACTAGAAGAGCCATGCTGGCTCAGGCGTCGCCCAGATTAACAAGGTCTGCGCCAGATGCTGGGGATCCAGGACAATCTGACACTAAGTGGGCTACTGGAACAAACCATGCATGGATGAGACAAGAGAACCTGGAATTCATGGAATGCTACTACAACAGTAGACCTAATGAGAGGGGATATATGAAATGTAGGAGGGAACTATGGATGGACAAAAGACCTACATCCACACTAACTGAGAAACAGCTAGTTACCCAATGCTTCAACATAGTAAAGAGGAAGCTGCTCTCACAACTTGAGATAGACCAACTCCACATTACAGCCCGGACTCACGAAGAAGACCCAGCAGAACAACTAGATGTGCAGCCAACACCTGAAGCTGGAACTTCACTGCCACTCCCTCCATTACAGAGTACAGCAGCTGATATGAGACATAAGATCATAGATAAACTAGCTACAGTCAACACTCGAGACCGAATACCAAGGCTCGGCTACTGAAAAAATACAAGGGCCTGACTCCATCTGAAGCCCTAGAGACTGCTAAACAAAGGCTCACAGCACTGGCTACCAGGCTAAGGAGGTATACTAGAGAAGCAGAGGCCAAAAAGATAAATGCCCTGTTCTCCAAAGAACCATCCAAGGTGTACTCCCAGCTGCAGTGCAACAACACAATAACAGCAGAGCCGCCACCAGCAGAAACTGAACAGTACTGGAAGAACATCTGGGAGAAAGAGAAGACTCATAACACCAGTGCAAAGTGGCTGCAGGACCTGAGAAGAGACCACAGCAATCTCCCAGAACAGGAACCAGTCACCATCACAGTAGCAGACATCCAACAGTGGGTCAAGAACATGAAGAGCTGGACAGCCCCTGGACTGGACATGATCCACACCTACTGGCTAAAGAAACTAACAGCAGTGCATGAACGCCTAGCAGCACAGATGAACCAGCTGCTAGCAGCAGGCTCCCACCCAGACTGGCTAACACAAGGAAGCACAGTGCTGATCATGAAAGACCCCCACAAGGGAACAGCACCATCCAACTACCAGCTAATAACCTGCCTCCCCACAATATGGAAAGTCCTATCAGGCATCATAGCCACCAAGCTACAGGACCACATGGGCCAGTACCTGAGCACAGCTCAGAAGGGCATTGGGAACAACACCAGAGGCTCAAAACACCAGTTGCTCATAGATAGAGCAGTCGCCCAAGACTCAAGGTCCAGACAGACCAATCTGAACAGGACACTAAGGACCATCCTCAAGAACTCAATGGGACTGTGGAACACAACACTGGAAGTCAACTCAAGACAGCTCGCACAAGTGGCCTTCAAGTAAGGCATATACCAAGGTGATGCGCTGTCCCCACTGCTGTTCTGCATTGGCTTGAACCCCTCAGCCAGATAATCACAAGGACTGGATATGGATACAAGTTCAAGAGTGGAACTACCATTAGCCACCTCCTCTACATGGATGACATCAAGCTGTATGCTAAGAATGAACGAGACATCGACTCGCTAATCCACCTGACACGGATCTACAGTGAGGATATTGGGATGTCATTTGGACTGGAGAAGTGTGGCCGGATGGTAGTAAAGAGAGGGAAGGTAGTCAAGACTGATGGGGTGGAACTACCAGCAGGCCACATAGCAGACATACAGACCAGCTACAAGTACCTTGGCATCCCACAGTCACATGGGAACCACGATGAGGAGGCAAGGAAGACAGCAAAATCCAAGTACCACCAGAGGATAAGACAGGTCCTGAAGAGCCAGCTCAATGGGAAGAACAAGATCCACGCCATCAACAGGTACGCCCTGCCAGTCATCAGATACCCTGCCAGTATAGTGAGCTGGCCAAAGGAGGACATAGAGGCTGCCGATATGAAGACCCGGAAGCTCCTCACAATGTATGGAGGTTTCCACCCCAAATCCAACACCCAGAGACTGTACGCCAGCCGGAAAGAAGGCGGGCGGGGTTTGGCGAGTGTCAAAGCCACTGCCCTGTATGAAACCCAGAGCATCCAGGAGTACATCAGTAAGATGGCACCCAAGGATGAGCTGCTGAGAGAATGCCTGAGGCAGCAGCAGCAGACATGGGAGGAAGACCAAGCAGAAGAAGTGCCATGGCAAGGCAAGACCCTGCATGGGATGTACCATCGACAGATAGCTGAGGTGGCTGACATTGGGAAATCCTACCAGTGGCTGGAAAGGCTAAAAGACAGCACTGAGACATTGATCATAGCAGCACAAGAACAGGCACTGAGCACCAGGTCCGTTGAAGCGGGGGTCTACCACACTAGACAGGACCCAAGGTGCAGACTGTGCAGAGAGGCCTCAGAGACAGTCCAACACATAGTGGCAGGATCTAAGATGCAGGCAGGAACAGCATACACTGAATGGCACAACCAAGTAGCTGGCGTTGTGTACAGGAACATCTGCACAGTGTATGGGCTAGACCCTCCCAAGACCAGATGGGAGATTCCACAGAAGGTCGTGGAGAATAACAGGGCTAAGATCCTGTGGGACTTCCAGATCCAGGCGGACAGGCAGGTACTGGCCAATCAACCAGACATCGTGGTAATAGACAAGGACCAGAAGACAGCGGTGGTGATAGATGTGGCAGTGCCAAGTGACAGCAACATCAGGAAGAAGGAGTATGAGAAGCTGGAGAAGTACCAGGGCCTGAAAGAGGAACTAGAGAGGATGTGGAAAGTAAAGGCCAAAGTGGTCCCAGTGGTGGTGGGAGCACTCGGGGCTGTGACTCCTAAGCTGGGAGAGTGGCTCCAACAGATCCCAGGAACAACATCAGAGCTCTCTGTCCAGAAGAGTGCAGTGCTAGGAACAGCTAAGATCCTGCGCAGAACCCTCAAACTCCCAGGCCTCTGGTAGAGGACCTGAGGTTGAGGAAGACACATACCACCCATAGGGGTGAGAGGGGAATTTTTTTTTATATATACATATGTATAAGGAAAGAACACAAGGTGAGTAAGGCAGTATCTTTTATTGGACCAACTTCTGTTGATGAGAAGAAACAAGCTTACTGGCCACACAGAGCTCTTCTTTAGGGCTGGAAAAAGTGCTATGAGTTCCTTAAAAAGAGCTCTCTCTGTGTGGCTTTAAAGCTTGATGTTTCCTCACCCACCTTGCCTCTACAGCATGCTTGGACCTACACAGCTATGACTCCACTGCACAGGATAGTACACAGGTAGTCATCTGGATCACTTACCCTATGTGCTATGTTCAGCAAAACAAACAAGGAGTCCTGTGGCACATTTTAAGGCTAACAAATAAATACATTTGTTAGTCATTAAAAGCTCCACAGGACTCCTTGTTTGTTTTGCTAAACTAGACTAACATGGCTGCCCCTCTAGAACTTGTCAACATGCTATGTTCAGTAATAGAACCAGGTTTCCCACTGCCAGCATCTAAATATTAAACCATAATAGAATCTGCTGCTTGAGCTCTTGTCATTGCAAACCTGGGGAAAGTAAAATATGACATTAAAGTGCTTATATGCCTTTGGTAAGCATTAAGGAATCTTTATTTAATAAGAAGAGACAGTTCCTCCCCCCCATGTTAATTTTTTTCTTCCCCAGTGTCACTTTTAAAGACTTATTTCCTCCTTAAGAGGGTGGATGAATCCCTTTTCAAAGTAATATGGACATCTTCCCTTCAGTGTGCTCCAGGCTGCTTTTCCTCTTTCCCATGCTTTGAAACTGCTGATCTGACTGCAATCAATGAAAATGGGGCATATTTACAATGCAGAAGGAAGAAAGACTTTTTTAATGTGTTGATGGCCATTAACCCTAAAAACCCATATAAGTACTAGCCTGGGGTCTTCTCTCTCATGTGTAATGGATCATTGCCTGCACAGAAAAGTTAGCTTAAAAAGCCACCTGTGAAGGCTGAATACACTTGTTAAATGTAGGAGGCAAAAAAGCTCTTTAATACCTCAAACTCTTTCTGAAGATGCTGACGTAAATTCAAGGAGAAGGTCCTGTTTTGTAAAGGTCAGGCATGTAACACTCTTCTGACTTTGTCCCGATTTTTAATTTGCTTGACTGAGGCTGGCTTTTTGTTTTCCAAATGTGTTGAGTATTGATCCTGTACCTTTTATCTCAACACTTCCCCTTTCTCTTCCCCTCAGGGAACAGTTACAATTGGGAAGGTGGCTATTTAAGTTAGAATTACTGTGAACAAATTCTGCCTGTCAGAATTAGTTATTACAGGGATGATGTTTATCTTCTTCTTCAAGTGCTGTTCAGATGCATTCAGTAATAGATGTGTTCATGCCGGAGCACCGGATTGGTCAGAAAACTTTTGTCCCAGCTGTCAGGAGAGGGCAGGTGGCCTCTGCCCCTTGCACCACCCGCAGCTATATATATGGCCGCATCCCGACCCCTCCTCAGTTTCATTTCTTCCGCCTTGCACATCGGATCTGGAACATCCACTCCTTGTGAATGCAAGCAGCCTGTCCTTTCACAAGCTTTTCGCCCGACTGGATGCAACTCTTCATGGGTATAGTCCCACCGCAGGAGCCTTCCATTGTCGGGCCGGAACATCGTTCACCACTGGATATGCCACAGTTCAAGCCCTGCTCCGAGTGCGGCAAGGCCTTCCCCCGGGACGATCCCCACCTGGTCTCAGCCTGTTCCCTATGTCTCTCCTTTAAACCTAGGACCATCAAGGAGAGGGAACAACGGTGCCATGCCCTAGCCTCACAGTAGGCTCAGCACTCTCTGTACCACCGGTGGCCACCGCCGCACTACCTTGGTGCTGACTCCGGCACCTTGGCGCCAAGCTGGGACCCTGGCACCTCAGCACCGTTCAAGGTCGCCCCCGGCACCCCAGCATAGTCCAGTGCCACCCAGATCACCCTGTCACTGATTGCCTGCGTCTCTGGTACCGTTGGCCCAGTACAGTCTGGTGTCACTGGTGCTGAGTTCACCCTGGCACCAGCCACAACCACCCTCGGCACCTCAGACTCGTTACACTGTACTGACAGAGCACAAGCCCTCCCAACCAGGCAGTCCCCCTTCCCCAGGCGAGGACTCACCGTGGGCCCGCTCAGAGTCACTCCTCGTGCCGACAACTCATAAAGCAGTGGAGGCCACTCGAGCCCTCCTTCTGCTCCCCACATCACCTGCCCCAATCCTAGCTAGAAGGGGCAAACCAGCCTTCACTTCTGAGGCCTGTGGGTGTCACTCTCCGTCACCATACAGCCCTCTGTCGTCCACTCCATTGGGCCCCAGTACCGTAGGACCATCCCCATGGCAACTTATCACCTTGCCATCACTGGTACTGCCCCTGGAGTCTTGCACTCCTTCCCCCGCTCTCAGCCTAGAGGAGGGGCCATTGAGGGGCTCCAGGCAACCTTGGCACTGCACTTCGGCACTGTCGCCATTCCTCTTCCACCCACAGGAATGGTCCGCCCAGAAGACTCCCTCTCCCTCTCAATGATCTCCCGGTACCGGTCTGTCCCCAGCACCGGGCTCCTATATGGGGAACCTATCGGTGCACCTTGATTTGCTGTGCCGGGCTATGGCCATTTAAGGATGGAGGTGCAACCCCTTGATCCCCCTCCGGACACCCTCTTCGGGCCAGCCTTTGCCTCCGCAGAACCCCTGACAGTCCTGCTCCACCCGAGCATCTGGGACCTCACGTCATCACGGTGGCAGAGTCCAAGCTCTATTGCCCCAGTTTTGGACACGGTGAGTGTTAAGTATCGGGTCCCTGAGTCAGACTTCCCTTCCCTCGCCGATCACCCGGTTCCCCCGAGGGATGTGGTGCAAATGGCGCTAGGCCCAGGCAAGCCCCCCAGTGACCCTCTCCTGTCTTCCAGGGATGCCAGGGAACTAGACCTCTTTGGCCATAAGGTCTACTCCTCCTTGGCCTTCCAGCTATGAGTGGCAAATATTTGCTGGACATGTGGGAGTCGGTCGTAAAATTCTGACGCTTGCTCCCACCAGAGGCTAGAGAGGAGTATGATGCTTTTCTAGAGGAAGGTCAGATAATCTTCCAGGACCACCTCCTGTCGGCCCGTGACGTGGTGGATACAGCCGCCCGCACTATGGCCTCGGTGGTAACTATCCACTGAGTATCCTGGCTCAGGGAGGCTAGGGTGCCCCCTACTGCACAACAGGCGGTCCTTGACTTGCCTTTTGGAGGGGACACCCTGTTCCCTCCGGATCCCCTACTGGTGGTGGGCACCGTGCAGGACCCCAGAGGTGAGGCCAAATACTTCGGCCTCCTTCCTCCCAGGCCCTTTCCTCCCCCATAAACCTCTTGGGGCAACACCTTCCCCCTCCAATGCCGCTTCTCTCATCACCATGTCGATACAGATGAACTTTCCCCCCAACCCGGCATCCTGTTGCTATGGTGCTGAGACCTCTACATGCTCTCACCTGTAAGGAAGGTGCCGGGCCATTTGGCCGCCCACCCACTCTCAAGACATCTGGGATGCAGTAAGGCTTCAGTGCACCTGCAAGGAAGGTGCTGGCCTGTTTGGCTGCCACCTCATTCTCTAGATATCCGGCATGCAATAAGACTCCAATGTACCCTTGGAGTGGGCAGTTGGTGTCCCTTTCCTCCTCTTGGGGGATCAGAATTTATCGGGACCCTTTTGTTGTCTCCTGATACTGCAAACTTGGGCACACTAATTCTGGCCGTGTACTCTCCCCATCCTCGGGGGAACACTTCCCACGTCAACCAAGCCCTCTACCCATTGGTACATCTATACTGAGGTCCACTTCTAGACATCTTAGACGTTACTCCGGTATTTATGGTAGATCCGCCCCTCCCGCCCCTCTTTCAGGTACCCTTTGACCGACAACCCCTGCACTGGTAAGCAAAAGGATGGGTCTTGACAGGAATGAGAAGCATGTTTCATAGTAGCCCCAGCCACTGCTGCAGAGGCTCTGACACATGCAGACACAGTGCTCTAAGGACGCAGAACCACTCCTGCTCCCCCAAAGACCCTACATCAGGTAGGATGCATGCTCGTTCCTGGGTCAGGAAAGGAACCCCTCTCCTCGCTAGCATACCATTGACGCGCTGGCTAGGCCAGATCCACTGAGGCTTTCGGCACTTCTGTGCTAGACAGGAACCTCCACTACCCCAACCGCCAAGCGGGACGTGTCTCACATCATTACGGTGGTCCTTAGTCTCCAGAGAAGGCCAAGGCAGGGCGGTCCAACCCCTGTCACCCTATATCCTCCCTTCTAGTGGAATCTGAGGCTTTGCAACAGCCCCTTTCCCTTGCAGGCAACATTGGCCACCCTATCCCGGGAGTCCCCGCCTTTGGCCCACCCTACCAGAAGTGGGGTAAGCCCTTCTCGCATACTCACCTCCTTTCCTCCCTTTTTCACTCTCTAAGCAGAGACCTAGCATACCTGATGTGGAACTTTCCTGATCAAGGAACTTAAGGCATCAGAGTCAACGTCGTGTTTATCGTTGGCAAGGAACAGCAGTGGGAGTATTTATCCTGGGCCTCCCACATCATAGCCCACTTTTTCTGCGGCATCAGCCCCCTACATAGGTGGTGCAATACCACAATCCAGGCATGGAAGCCCCTCCACCGAGTTGCTCGTGCCTGCCCACCCCCCTGCCCTTCCGTTGCACGTATCCCGGCAGAGGGCTTTGCCCCTTAGGTGCGCGCCAGCCTGCTGCCTTGGGGATCTAAATTCGAACCAAAGGCCACCCCCATGTGGGCTTGGTGTTGGCCTTACCACGACCATTACTTCCCCCATTCCCTTGAGGAACCAGACTCTGTGTGTGTGTGTAAGTATAATAAATAGAGGAAGGCAGGTCAAAGTCTTCTGTTTTACAAAGTACCTAGAATCTCAGAGGCTTATACCCTCCACGAGGAATGCCATTGGTTTTCATCCAGCTGCAAATAACCCTACACATGGGTTCTCTAAACCCAGGGTACCTCAGTAGTGCTGCATTTGACACTTTGTGAGCAACTCCACTTCTTACGTGCTTGGAAGGTGACTTATCCTTCCTATGGCAACCATACTTTGGGAGCAGTTCCATCTCCACCTGTCTTGTCCCTGCTATGCATGTAGGTGCAACGTAGCTGCGGCATGGTTCTTCACCAATGGTGCCCTAGGCACACAAGATTGTATTCCTCCTACTGGATCTCTACGAGCCTTTGACCACCCCAATGGCATGGCCAAGCGGCAGTTTGCATTGTTCCCCGCCTCCCCTTCTTTCCTTCTTCATATACCCCTGTCATCTGGGCAATCCTTGTGATGCTGGAACCCCACGGGATTACAGGCTAAACAACGGGCCTTTTCCGTGAGTTCATATGCTACTGAGGCGCTTATAGGTACCAAACCATCAGCACGACCTAAGGCCATCATGCTGCCTTGTGGGTGCTAGTGTCCTGGAGGACCCTCTCAAAAAAAAATTAAAAAAACCCTAACAACCCCGGTTTTCGGTTCCATACACCACTGGAAGTGTGTGCTTGCACACTAGCTTATGGTTCTCTGGCCAACATGCCATGCACTGCTCACCGCATTTCTCTTGCCTTCAGTTTTTGGGTACTGGTTCGAAGTGCCTTCCTCAGACCCTTCTCATTTGAACCTGGGGCTTCCACTCCCTCTTTTCCTAATGCATCTATGCAGTTTAGCCCAGGGCCCCTCAGGGCCTGGTCATGGCCAGACCAGGGGATAAGCTTCATTCCTCCGGTGACTGTCTGCATAGTCCGCAGCTGTCATGGCTAGGCCGCGACCCTTTGGCTCCCGGCTAGGGCCTGATGTGCTCTGTTCATGGGATAATTTTCTCTTCTTCCTTTGCTTCCTGTGCGGGATACGGACACTACGGCTAATCCTCTACCCACTGGACTCCAGTGTCTCCTTACAGCTCACGCTGGACAGCCTTATGACCAGACACTTATCCTCTAGTTCCACTCCTCGTGCTATACCACTTAAGTATAGCAGCCAAACGCAACCCTAAGTCGTCATGTTGTGTTCTTCATCTTTGCCATGGTGACCTTCGTTCATCCTGTCCTCGCACATCTGCCTCAGCGGGTTTGCACTACCCCTAACTTTGGGTTGGCCGACACTTATCGATTCTTCTGCGCCACACCAGGAGCCTAGTTCGCCTCCTGGCTCTGGTTAGAGTCTTGCTCACTGAGCCTGTTCCCATCTGGGGTGTTTTTTTGCTATGCTGAAGTCAGAAGAGCCAACTCCACTCGTCATCCATCAGCATGGCTAGTAGTCACTTATTACTGAATGCATCCAAGCAGCACTCGAAGAAGAACAGTAGGTTACTCACCAGTAACTGTCCTTCTTCAAGATGGCCTGCTTGGATCCATTCAGGTCCTCCCTTTCATCCCCACACATGGAGTTGGTGACTCCGAGGAACTGAGGAGGGGTTGGGAGGCGGCTGTATATATAGCTGTTGGTGGCACAAGGGGCGGAGGCCGCCTGCCCTCTCCTGATAGGCTGGGACAAAAATTTTCTGACCAATCCAGCGCTCCGGCACGGAGACACCTATTACTGAATGGATCCAAGCAGCCCATCTCAAAGAAGGACGGTTACTCTTGAGTAACCCACCGTTGCCAGGGTTCCGACTTCTACTGGGAAAGTCAGTCATCATCTGACCAAACACTTCCTTCAGAGTCCTGGATTGATGGACTAATCAACTCTCAATTTAAATCATTCTAGCAAATCACATAATCAGACACAGATTAAGGGCCAATCTACACTTGTACAGCTGCAGCATGTTAATAAAGATGCGTTTCCCATTGCAATAGTTAATCCCCCACCCTGAGAAGCAGTAGCTAGGTAGACTGGAGAAGCTGTCTTGCTGACATAGCATTGTCTATGTCGGCGGTTCTCAACCACTGCATCAGGACACATTACTGTGTCATTACACGGCAGGAAGTGTGTCATGGATAGCCCAGGAGATGGCTGGATTCACCTTGAGTGAGGTAGGCTGGTGTGTTCTATAGGGTAGCATCCTGCTGCCAAGCGTGTCACAGTCCAAAAAAGGTTGAGAACTGCTGGTCTACCCAAGGAGTTAGGTTGGTATAAATATATCGCTCAGGAAGGATGGACTTTTAACACCCCTAAATGACTTACTCATACTGATGTAGGTCTAAAGGGGCAGCCGTGTTAGTCTAGTTCTGTAAAACAGACAAGGAGTCCTGCGGCACTTAAAGATGAACACATTTATTTATTGCATGAGCTTTTGTGGGAGAGAATCCCACTTTGTCAAACACTTTCAAGATGGGGGAGCTTACAGATATAGGTCTGTGGTATAACTGTAACCAACATCTTAGAGAGCCAAGGCCCCAGCAGCAGTGAGTTCGAGCAGGAGAAAAACAGGATTTTTTGTGCCTAGCCTTGAAGAAGAAAATACTCAGTTTTTTTGAGCAACACTGGCCCCTGCAAGCTTGCTGGCTAAAAGGTAGTTGCTGCTACCCTCCCCACTGTGGGTAAGATCTTCCACCGGCATTGCTTGGTGTTTGGGGGACCAGAGGACTTGGTTTCATAGGGACAGTCCTGATATTCAGGTCTTTGTCTTATATAGGTGCCTTTTACCTTCCTAACCCTGTCCCAGTTTTTTGTGCTTCATTCTGTTGGCTTCATTGGCTAATCATGGATTTACACCAGCAGAGAATTTGGCTCTGTAATTCCTCCTCAACATGCTTTCACTCCCTGGGGGCTTTATGCTTGCATCTGCTAGAAAAGAATTTGGTTTAATATTACCTTTAAATGGGCCTAAGTAACTTGACAACACACAGCCAACTGCTGTGTGTGTGTGGCATAGCTACATAAGAATAAACAGACTGGGTGTGTTCACACAGCACTCTTATTTCGAAACAGAGGTTTTTTCAAAATAAGAATTACCCTGTTCACACGACACATGGTTGTGTCGAAACAATGTGTTCCGTTGTTTCGAAACAACAGTGTTGTTTCGAAATAACTTAAACTCCATGTGGGGACGAAACAACATTGTTTCAAAACGATTGTTTCAAAACAATGCTGTCTGAACGGTGACTTGTTCCAAAATAACTGTTGTCTGAACCTGCTATTTCACTTTGAGCTTCTTTCCTTAATTCGAATTACCAAGCTGTTAATTCGAATTAACTTATTCCGAAATAACCCCTTATTTTGATACAAGTTGTTTCGAAACAGCATGGATCGAAATAACCCCATGTGTGTGAACGTAGCCACTATGTTTTGATAAGCAATTTTGTGCTGTTACCTTATTGCTGCTAGGAGATGCATGGGAAAATTTCTAAAATGATTTCTAAAATGTCGTTTAAAACCCCCAATAAAAATAAACCCTTCCTGTGTAAATTTGAGAGAACCATTTTACCATCTTCCCAGCAACACTCCCCCCACCAAGTTCACATTCAGACTCACATGTTGGAATGAGAAAGCATGTTCTTTGTCATGCAGAACAGCTGTTGCATTGGCTGTCCTATCTGTCATTCTGATGATGCACTTTTATTTCCCTAATGTGAAACTATGCTGAATTCTACTGTAGGATTTTTTTTGCCATATCACTTGCATAATTCAGTTAGTTTCAAGAGTGTGGTAAAATATCAGTTCCGTAATACTGCAGGATAAAGGAAGTGATTGAGCTATGGGATATTAGTAAATTCCTAGTCTACTCAAACACACCCATAATTTAGAATGGATACAGAATTGCTGCAGTATATCACTTCAGACATAAGCTCTTATTTATTTTCCAGATACACACAGTTCATTCAGATGGTTTCATCAGTAATGTCCTATAAACAGATGTGTGTAACCATTTAGATAAGTGGGTTACTTACCAGCAACTGTCCTTCTTTGAGATGGGCTGCTTGGATTCATTCAGTAATAAGTGTCTACGTGCCGCAGCACGCAATTGGTTGGAAACTCTTTTGCCCTAGCCTGCCAGGAAGGGGCAGGTGGCCACTGCCCCCCTCACCACCCCGTGGCTATATGTGTGGCCACCACCCAGCCCCTCCTCAGTCCCTAAAAGTCACTGACTCTGAATAGCGGGGATGGTAGGAGGGTTGTGAATGAATCCGAGCAGCCCATCTCGAAGAAGGACAGTTACTGGTTAGTAACCCACTTACTACATTCAGTAATAAGTGACTGCTAGCCATGCTGGTGGATGGTGGGCAGAGTTGGTTCTTTCCCACCTTCTGCACAGTGACTCTCCATAAGGGGCAGAGACCCAGGCAACAAAGGCCCAAAGGAAGTACCCAAAGTATTGTCATAAGGAACATGGCCCAGGCAAGGGAAAAAAACCATGAAGTAGAACTGTCTGACCAAGAGGGAGGAATGAAGGCCAATGTAGTTCAAGGGCTCCCTGGCCTACAAACATCAGGGGCAACAACGGCCTAAGTCACCTTGTCATAGAAAAGTGAACATGAAAACACAGTTACTGAATCATAGTCAGTGAGATGTGCTTAAGTGTGGGCATGAGCAATATAAAGACCATGACCCAGGTCAGGAAACCTGTGAGATAAAGGAAAGGATGAGAGGCTTTCATTGCTTGAAGTTCCCTGACATGCTGACACAAGGAGCATGGTGAAGCTTACGTCACTCGAGAGCTCCCTGACATGCAGAAGAGAGAAGCAGTGATGTTCTAATGTCACCTTATTATAAGACATCAGCGAAACGCAAACATCGAGCCGTGAATGGGTGGACGTTCACAAATGGAACCTTGAGCGGTTGACGGCACGCGTCTGCCAAGGTGAGCCCGAGATATTCTCTGACATTATGGCTATAATAAGATCGTTAGGAGGCAATGGGAAATAAATGACCCCAGAGAACTCGGCCTACTAGTGGCAAATACCTGAAACTGGGAGAGCAAAGGGAAAGAAGAGGAGAAAGGAAATAGGACCTTTGGCAGTCTGGAAAGACAAACCACAAGACAAATGGTATTCGATGATTATCGAGCAGCTTGCGAACAGGGGACAGCAAACAGGGGAGTTTGTGAGGGAGTTTGAGGAGGAGTTTGGTGAGGCCAAGATGGTGAAGAGGAGCCATACTGCTGCTGCCAGTGCCCCTGCTATTTCCTTTAGCTCTGTTTCTACCCAGACAGACTGTCTGTCCATGGATATCTCCACCCAGATCCTGGTGTGGATTTGCAAGGACTGTGGCCTTCATTTTCCTGCCACTGATGATCAGGCTAGGGAAATGAGCCTATGTGATACGTGCCTTCTGGTGGCATCTCTCCAGAAACAGGTAGGAGAGTTACAGGAGGAGGTGTCGCGACTCAGGGGTATCCATGCCCTGGAAAAGTTCCTTCACAGTGTCCACGATGAGAACTGCAAGGAGGAGGTCCCTATCCCGGTGCCAAGGGCTACTGCCACAGCTCTGGAAACGGATGGGATGCCTATGGCAGAGGGAGGACACTGGCAGCTGGTCACCTCTGGCAGCAGACAGTGCTCCACGCCTGCTCACATCCCACCATCCATTGTGGTGAGGAACCATTATGCGGTGCTGGACACGATGAAGGAGGTAGAGGAGATGCCATGCACCCCAGAGGCTGGGGAGACCATAACCACCTCACCTAAGAGGAAACGTAGGGTTGTGGTGATTGGGGACTCCCTCCTGAGAGGAATGGAGGCACCCATCTGTCGCCCTGACAAGGCCTCTAGGGAGGTATGCTGCCTGCTAGGTGCCCGTATCAGAGATGTTACGGAGGGACTGTCAAAAATCATCCGCCCCTCAGACTACTACCCCATGCTTCTTATCCATGTGGGTACCCATGATACTGCGAGAGGTGATCCTCAGCAGATCAAAGGTGACTTCAGGGCTCTGGGAGCGAGGGTGAAGGAGTTTGGAGCACAGGTGGTGTTCTCATCAATCCTTCCAGTGAAGGCTAGAGGCCTGAGGAGAGACAGATGCATCCTAGAGGTGAATGCCTGGCTGAGAAGATGGTGTGGTCAGGAGGGATTCGGCTTCCTTGACCATGGAGTTCTGTTTCAGGACAGAGGATTGATAGGCAGAGATGGCCTTCACCTGTCCAGGAAGGGGAATAGTGTGTTTGGGCACAGACTGGCTGACCTAGTGAGGAGGGCTTTAAACTAGGTTCAACGGGGGAAGGAGACCGAAGCCCACAGGTAAGTGACAAAGTGGGAGATCTGGGGGAAGGGATGGAATTTGGGGGGTGTTGGAAGTGTAGTACCAGGAATAAAAGAGAAGGTAGTTGGAACAGCGGGGGGAATCAAATAATTGTCTTAAATGTTCCACTGAAGCGCCAACACATGAGGAGAGTGGGGGAGGAGGACTCCAAGAAAAAATGCTTGGAGGTATATGTAATAGAATTGAAAACCAAACTGACAAAGTAGGGCAAGTGACCGGGTATTTTAGGTGCCTATACACTAATGCGAGGAGCCTGGGAAATAAACAGGAAGAATTGGAAGTACTAGTGCAGGCAAGGAACTATGATATCATAGGAATAACGGAGATGTGGTGGGATAGTCTGCATGACTGGAGCTCTGCCATGGATTGGTATAAACTGTTCAGGAAAGACAGGCAGGGAAGAAGAGGGGGGAGGAGTAGCACTATAGGTAAAAGAGCTCTATGGCTGCTCAGAGCTCCATTATGGAAGTGGAAGCGTGCCTGTAGAAAGTCTGTGGGTTACATTGAGAGGGGAATGCAACAAGGGGGATGTTGTGGTGGTTGTCTGCTATAGACCACCAGACCAGAAGCAGGAGGTGGATGAGGTGTTCTATGGACAACTAGCGGAAGCTTGTAGATCACAGGCCCTGGTGCTCATGGGGGACTTCAATTACCCTGACATCTGCTGGGAGGCCAATACAGCAGTGCATGGGCAATCCAGGAAGTTTTTAGTGTGTTGGGGACAACTTTCTTGTACAAATGCTGGAGGAACCAACTAGGGGCCTTGCACCTCTTGACCTGCTGCTCACAAACAGGGAAGAATTGATCCGGGAGGTAGAGGTAAATGGCAAGCTAGGCAGTAGTGACCATGACATGGTTGAGTGCAGGATGCTCATTAAAGGAAGGAAGGAAAGAAGCAAAACAAAAACCCTGGACTTCAAAAGAGCAGATTTTGGCTCCCTCAGGGAACTGATGGGCAGGATCCCTTGGGAAGCTAATCTGAAGGGGAAAGGAGTCCAAGAAAGCTGGTTATATTTTAAAGAAACCCTGCTAAGGGCACAGGAAGTTGCCATTCCAATTAGGAGAAAGAATAAACATGTGAAGCAGCCAGAATGGCTTAGCAGAGAACTCTGCTCTGAGCTTAAACATAAAAAGGAAGCTTACAGGAAGTGGAAGCTTGGTCAGATGACCAAGGAGGCATATAAAGATATTGCTAGGGACTGCAGGGATAAAATCAGAAAGGCCAAAGGACAAATGGAGCTGCGGCTAGCGAGGGTTGTAAAGGATAACAAGAAGGGGTTCTACAAGTATGTTAATAACAAGAAGAGGATCAGGGATGGTGTAGGTCCCTTGCTGAATGGGGCAGGCATCCTCGTGACAGAGGATGAAGAAAAAGCTAAAGTGCTCAATGCTTTTTTGCTTCAGTTTTCACAGGCAGGGTCAGCTCCCAGCCCACTACCATGGGTATGGCAGATTGGAGAGAAGAAGAGAGGCCCTTGGTGACGAAAGGTCAGGTTAGGGACTGCTTAAAGAAGTCGGATGTGCACAAGTCCTTGGGGCCGGACGAACTGCATCCAAGGGTGCTGAGGGAATTGGCCGATGAGATAGCAGCACCGCTGGCCATTATTTTTCAAAACTCATGGAGAACAGGGGAGGTGCCAGAGGACTGGAAAAAAGCAAATGTAGTGCCTATTTTCAAGAAAGGGAAAAAGGAGGATCCGGGGAATTATAGACCAGTCAGCCTCACCTCAATCCCTGGCAAAATTATGGAGCAGATTCTTAAAGAATCCATCCTCAAACACTTAGAAGAAAATAAAGTGATCAGGAACAGTCAGCATGGATTTACCAAGGGTAAATGATGTCTGACCAATCTCATTTCCTTCTATGAGCAGATGACTGGTTTTCTGGATGCAGGAAGAACCGTTGATGTGATATACCTTGATTTTAGTAAGGCTTTTGATACAGTTTCCCACAGCATTCTCATTGGCAAATTAAGGAAGTATGGGTTGGATAGGTGGACTAAAGGGTGGATAGAAAACTGGCTAGATCAACGGTTTCAGCGTGTAGGAATCAATGGTTCCATGTCTAGCTGGCAACCAGTCATGAGTGGTGTGCCCCAGGGGTCGGTCCTGGGGCTGCTTCTTTTCTACATTTTCATCAGTGATCTGGATGATGGAATAGACTGCACTCTCAGTAAGTTTGCAGATGACACCAAGCTGGGGGGAACAGTGGACACGTTGGAGGGCAAGGACAGGATTCAGGAAGACCTAGATAAATTGGAACAGTGGGCCAATAAAAATCTTATGAAGTTCAATAAGAACAAGTGTAAAATCCTGCATCTGGGACGGAAAAACCCCATGCACTGCTACAGGCTGGGAAACATTCAGTTTAGTAGCAGCAGTGTAGAAAAGGACCTGGGGGTCATGGTGGATGGGAAGCTATATATGAGTCAGCAGTGTGCTCTTGCTGCCAAAAAGGCCAATGGCATACTGGGCTGCATCAAAAGAAGTATTACCAGCAGATCAAGGGATGTGATCATTCCCCTCTATTCTGCACTGGTGAGGCCACATCTAGAATACTGTGTTCAGTTTTGGGCTCCCCACTACAAAAAGGACAGGGACATGCTAGAGAGAGTTCAGAGGAGGGGAACCAAAATGATTAAAGGGTTGGAGCACAAGCCCTATGAGGATAGACTGAAAGCATTAGGCTTATTTAGTCTGCAGAAGAGAAGATTGAGGGGGGATTTGATAGCAACCTTCAGCTACTTGAAGGGATGCTCTAAGGAAGATGGAGCTCGACTGTTCTCGGTGGTAACAGAGGACAGAACAAGGAGCAATGGTCTCAAGTTGCAGTTAGGGAGATTGAGGCTGGATATTAGAAAAAACTTTTTTACTAGGCAAGTGGTGAAGCATTGGAATGAGCTGCCAAGGGAGGTGGTGGAGTCTCCATCTTTGGAGGTGTTTAAGGCCCGGCTGGACAAAACCGTGACTGGGATGGTTTAGTGGGAGTGGGTTGGACTAGATGACCTATCAGATCCCTTCCAACCCTGTGATTCTATGATCCACTAAGGTGCAACACTTTGATAGCTGATGTGGATTGGCAAACAAAAAACTAGGGTATCTTTCAGTGACCCACTGGTAGGCGAAGTTCATCACAGGTGCTGGGGCAACAAAGTCAGGACCTCAAAATTAGAGCACCACAGTGTAAGACAGGGTCTGTAGCATGGGCCTGTGGCCTTGTGCAGCCCCTGAACTACTTCCCATGGTTTGTGATGAAGTGATAGTTATTGGTATCTGCAATGCTGTGGTATGCAACGGGTTCAGTGGTGCAGTCCCCAGGTCGAGGCACCAGCTTTCGTTGTGGGCTGAGTCAGAACACACGAGTAAGAGATTGAATCTCTACCAGTTAGAGAGGAGAAGGAAGGTCTTAAGGGTCTAGGTACACAGGACAGAGGGGAATTTAGCCCTGTTAGTTGAAGATGGTATGAGGGTATGCACTGTGGTAGTTATCCCAATCCATTCTGGCAATACGTAACCTGTGTCCCACTTTGTGGCACAGGTCTGTGTAACTGGCAAAGCAAAGAGACTTCATTCCCATGAATAGGTTGGACTTTCTCTTCCATGTAGAGAGGAAAAAGGGGAGGAGGAAAAATCCAGGAAGCAAACCTTCGGCAGAGAGGAGTCCTCTAATGTGTTAGCCCCAGGGGCTGGGGTAGCCTAATGGAAAAGGGAAGAGGTATGACTGCACAGAGGGTGGCAATGCACGAAGCCTCTAACCAAAGGATGAGAGGTCTGTGCAAGTGGGGAATTGCCCTCCAATGAACATAACTTACTGGCTTGGCGATTCCCCAAAATACCTGGACCCGATACAGCAAGGCAACAAGCCTAGAACACTAGGCTGATCAGTAGGGGTTGTGTTGTCTCCCTTTGTTGTAAGTGATGATCACCTGAGCTGCAAGCACAATGAGTTCCCAGTGACTAGGAAACACAAGTCCTATGGGAGAAAACATCTCCAGACTAGGGGAGAAGCCACCTTCATGGGGGTAGTGTGAAGGGAACCACCCTGAGAAAGAGCTCCATGTAGCCGTTAAAAGGAAAGCAAATAAAGGGGTAGGGAATTCAGAAACCATTGGGGAACAGTTCCCATCTGGTCATTTGGGTGTGTGGGGTGCAGAAAATCCTGACCTACAGCCCTCACGGATGTAACCTTACCCTATGTTCTCTTATAGAGTAGGGCAGGGAGTGGCTGCTCCAATAACTCCAGAGGGCCTAATTGGTGAAGTGGGAGAGGGGGGTGTCCCCTGCCGATAGGGATCCTTACAGACCCGTTGAAACCACTGGATGAGACTAGAGGGAGAAAGGGTAGTACCCTGCAAGATCTTAAGTCGGGGTCAAGCCCCTCTTAGAGCAATGTTTTCCCTTTAATGCTGTCAATGGGACAGATAATGCTGCCTCAAAAAACGGGAGGTAGTTGTCAACCCCCGGTAGGTGAAAAAAGGGGAGCAAGCTTGGAACTGATACACTCAGTGGCACAACTTCTTAAAACATAAGGAAGGGCATTGGGCGGTCCTCACTTGTTTGGGGAATGGGCAGGGGACCCTAAAGGTAAGAGCCCCAAGAACTTTACCTCCCCTGCCCTGGGGGTCCTGGGCAGCATGGAGCACAGCATCCATCTCAACTGTGAGAAGAGACTGTCCCCAAAAGGCAGGTCGAGTACAGCTTGTTGAGTAATGGGGGACACCCTCACCTCTCTTAGCCAGGCCACATGCCGAAGTGTCAGAGCTGAGGCCATGGTGTGGGAGGCTGTGTCCACAGCATCCCAAGCTGATAAAAGAAGATCACGGGACTCTGTTTTGCCCTCCTAGAGGAAGGCATCTAAATCCTCCCTGTTCTCCTGTGGGAGGAGGTGTCTAAATTTATTCATAGACTCCACACATCCAACATATATTTACCAACCAGGGCCTGGTTCTTGGCTACCCATAGCTGGAAAGTGGAGGAAGAATAAACTTTCCTCCCAAGGAGGTCTAACTCTCTTGCCTCCCTTAACACTGGGATGGGGTCACTGGAGGCCTGTCCTGGGCCGAGTGCGGCTTCCATCACCCCTTGAGATGGTACCGGGTGGTGGATGAGGGAGGGAAACTCTGTCCCTGGGACTTGGTATTTTAAGCCCGCTGTGTCAGAGACTGGAGCAATGGAGCCAGGGCTTTGCCAGGGGAACGTGACGAGGTCCCATATGCTAGGGTGAAGGAGTACTGCAATAGGGTAGGCAGAGGTGAAGACCGGCCCAAGTAGAAGGTCAGTAGGCCCCGTAGGGGACTGAACCTCCAACTCCATGTGTAAAGAAACACAGCAAAGGAGGTCGAAGTGCACTGTGAGATCCTCGGTGTAGGAACTTGGAATGGGGTTTAAAGCTCTTCCCAGTGCTGAAGGAACTGGTGCTGAACTGAGTGAAACAGTACTGCTCGGCTCCGTCATGGTCTCTTTGGAGGACCACTTGTGAGACTGGTACCTAAACGGGGATGGTGCCGAAGGTCGAGGGCAGGGCTGTTTACTCCTCTTCAAAACACCCTTCTCCAGACTGGGAGACTGAGAAGGCACTTGGGACACGAGGACGGTGCCAGTGAAGGCAGAGTGTGGGGAGACGACTCAGTGGCACTGGGTCCCTCATGTATGGCTGGTTTCCAAGCCAGGGAGCTCAGTACTGAGATTGGAGATGGTGTTTGGTGCCGCTTCTGGGGCAGGCATGCTCCCGACTTGAGAGCTGGCTTACCCCTCTTCTTGGGTGGTACTGGGGTGGGAGGTGTTGCCAGGAGGAGGAGGGACCTTGCTGCCTCGAAGGGCTCCAGTGTGGCAGGAATCGTCACTGATTACTGCCATTTCCGCAGCAACTCCCGTGAGGGAGGGGCGATTGGCGCTGATGCTTCGGTACCAGCGGTGGTACCAAGCTTGTCTTTTTGCACTCCTTTGAGGAGTGGTGCTGGGAAGGCACCAGTGCCAAACTTGCACACAGTACCGAGGGGTGTCCCGAAGCCTCAGGGGTAGGCTGCTGAACTTGCCGTGCGCTGGCCTCCGGGTACCTTTGCTCCCTGTCTTTGATCGTCCTAGGCTTAAAGGACTGACAGAGGGAGCATTCGGTGACTAAATGGGCTTCGCCCAGGCACCAGAGGCACTTCTCGTGGGGGTCGTCCCATGGGAACGCCTTGCAGCAGGCCGTGCAAGGTTTAAACACCAGCATGGTGGGTGGCGGGAAGGAGTGATGTTGTTGCTCTGAAGCTGGAAGCTCGGTAGGAGGAGATTGCAAGAAGCGGCCATTCCGAGAACCATTGCTGAGGGCAGAAAAATGGAACTGAGGAGGGGCTGGGTGGCAGCCACATGTTTGGCCATGAGGTGGCGAGGGGAGTGGTGGCTGCCTGCCCCTTCCTGACAGGCTAGGGCAAAAGAGTTTCCAACCAATCGTGCATTGCGGCACGTAGACACCTATTACTGAATGTATCCAAGCAGCGCTTGAAGAACAACTGTAGTTTATTAAAAGGAATAAGATATAGAATATCAGTTCAAATATAGGTGATATGTGTAGTAGTTGTATTCTACTGTAAAGTATGATCTTCTTACACTTCAGGGTCTTATGTAATTCTGGCTACCGTTGGGTTAAAAGCATGTTAAGAGGTCTTGAAATAACTTTGAAGCCTGTGCAACATTGTCATATCACAACATTCCTTCCCCTGTTGATTCAAGTAATATGACTATTTTGTAGCCAACTAAATTGTTTGGGATTTGGCCATTGTGACTGCCCAGAGTTTTTAAAGGTGAGTGCCTGAAACTGGGCACCTATTATATTAGTTAGACAGCAAAAAATAGTGCCTCTAATTTTAACTTGTGCTGTGTGCACCAAAAACTTGCATGGTTATTGGGCAGCTCTGAAAAACAGGCTACTGATTTAGATGCCTGACTATAAGCAGCCTACTGGGAAAATTTTGGTGTCTCTGCCACGTGATTACTTTAGTCATTCAGGAACTGTTTAAGAGCATGGAGTCTATTAGAAGGACCAACATGCTCCTTTTTTGTAAGTCCTTCTTTGTTAAGTGGGCCAAGCTCTCATTTCATGTAGGTACCCTACACTTTTTGCCAGGAGGCAGACAATCATAGTACCATATGTCAATTTGTAATGTTCCCAGGTGGTAGGTAAATAATTTTCAAATACAGTAACAGATTTGCAAAACAAGAGACAGGTTTTTTGCTCTCAGTGGGAAAAAATACTTCCTCAGATAGCTCATCATTGTGGAAGACTGATTTTGCATCTTAAAATGCCAAAATTAAAAAAGAAGGCTGAACACATATCTAGTTAACTTAGGGGAACAATACTTCATAAATAGGAGGATGCCCTGCATGAGCTACTAGGTCTCTTCCATTTCTAACTTCTGTGATAGTATCATTCAATTTTTAAAACCTTGTACTACCCACTAGAGAAGAGAGAGCACCCTTTAGAAGCTCAGTTGGAACAAGTAGGTTGGATGTACAGTACCCATGTGTGTATACATCTAATTTATGTAGGAAATTTCAAAACCATGTGATAAAGGATTTTATTGTTCACCTTTGAGCACCACATCTGCTCTCTGCCTATTAATCCATTTCCCAGGAATTTATTCTAACATTCCAAATCTCCCATTAAAAAAAAAAAAAAGATTCCCACTTCTGTCTTCAAATGTTGAATATCCTCTTTTCTTCCACTTCTCCCCTTCTACTCCCCCCACCCTCCAAATTGCACTCTCTTGAGCCTTGTGACTGGTAATGGCTTTTCTAGCCATTAAAGTGTTACAGCTTTCAAGTCTGGTGTTTTTCAGACCTACAGGGCCAGGAATGGGAGCCTTTGCCCACTGGAAAGAAAAGATTCCTTTTTTCCCAGTGCAGCACAGAGCACTTATAACAGGCTCTTCCTTGGCTAGAGGCAGCAGATTTAAAAATCATGACATTGTTAAGTATAGTAAAACTGAGCCCCATCCAGCTGAACCATAGTCATTAATGCACCTTGCTTTACACATGGAAGGATAAAAATGAGTCTAAGTCCCATTAAAAAGTTTAAAACTCACATGAACACTTGTAAGATAGCTTTTTGTTAGCATACATTCCATGTACAGCATACAAGATGGCATAGTGTGATATAAAGGATAAGGTGGCATGTTTGGCAGTATGTGTATGTAACATAACACAGGGTACAATCTGGGCTGTTGAACAGCTATGTACCCATAATTTTCTAGCCTGGGGTGCCTTTTATATTGTCGTGCTGTCAAAACATCCATGTCTGGCCAGGCCACATAGCCTTCAGCATGGAGATTCACTCCCAGCTAAATACATGAGTATGGTAACCAGTCACTCATGAATTACATATAGGGCAACACCAGCAAATTCTTAGTTCTAGACTTCCTCCCCAAAATATGCTTCTTATACTGTCCACTACACTACTTAATAATGCAAACTCATAGAAAATTCATCATTTCATCAAAGGAAAGCAGCTTTGTTATCCTAAATAGATTCCTACACTTTAATCAAAACACACTAGTTAAAATAAGTTTTTCATTTCAGAAAGATAGACTTTAAATGATTACAAGTGATCATGCATAAAAGTCAGGATTGGTTACATGCAAAGTAATATGCAAGCTAATACCTAATTTAACAAGCTAAATGTACATAAATGAATGCAAAGGTTTTGTCTCATCATACACTATTGTAAATTTCACAGGTTGGGTGTCTTCCTTAATGGACTCCTCCTTAATTCAGCTTCTTGAGAATCTTTGATGTCATGAGCAGAGAAAGAGAGGTGAAGTGTGCCTCACATTTGTATACCACTCCCCCACTGAGGATTATCTCCCACTAGAGTGCAGACAACAAGAAGTCTCTTGTGGATGTGAGGGTTGAACATTTCTGTGATGAAATGTAGATTTCTCATTTACACCATCTGGTTGCTGGAGAATGGCTGCTCAAGTAAGTGAATGCAAACTTGACTCTGGTGATACCTGTCTGGGGGTGCCAGGTGTGCTTTGTCTCTGAAAAAACTGGTTTGGGCCTGACTCTTGAACATGTTACAGCAGTGTTATGCAATAGAAATTTACA
Organism: Podocnemis expansa; assembly: GCA_007922195.1. Taxonomy (NCBI): domain Eukaryota; kingdom Metazoa; phylum Chordata; order Testudines; family Podocnemididae; genus Podocnemis; species Podocnemis expansa. The sequence goes on from ML682034.1 coordinate 1,868,171, forward strand.
GCTTCACATACAATGTTGATACACACATTTTATCAGGACAATAATACTTGGCAGATTTTGGCATTTCAAATGATACCTCAGAAGGCATATGTTGTACAAAATCTATCCTAGTTTGTACAAGAGATGAACATAATAATATAGACAGCCACAATGTATAACTCCCTTCTGTCTTCACCACTCCAAAGTAACCTAATGATCCCGTACTCATACTCGATGATACCTTCATACTAGCATCCATTGTGTGTTTATTTTTTCTCTGTCCCTCCTTAACACACACTTGTACAGATATTTTTCCTTGCCTTTGTGCTCTGTTTTTCAGTCTCCTCCAACCAGACGACGAAGCTAGTAATACTGGAGTCAAACTTTTGAATCCAAGATTTTAAAGTGGATTCAAAATTAAGTAAAATGTTCAACCATCCATAAACTTATCTAAGCTAACCTTCAGGAATGGTCTAGAGATAAACCACATGTCTTCTATAAAATGGCAGTGCAGTTTTTGGTCTGTATGCAATGATATGACAAAGAACTAAAAATGAATGATACAAAATTGCCTTTTAAATTCAGTGCTTGTCAGCACTTAGAATTCATTGCTGACTCTGATGTATTCTCACATTTCTTTTTGTGGCTACAGTACTGAAGCCTGTGCATTTTTTAATTGGTATCTGCATGATCACAGGATGAAAGATGAATAATTCTGTCTTACCTTAGAAGGACATCTGTCCTGGTTTCCAGTTATTATTTCTATTGTGTGATTTTTTAAAAAATCTGCTAATGTGCCTTTGGGGGTCAGATTTCACTCAGCATGTATACTGAGGGAAATTTGGCAGATAAGATTTAGAGCTGTATATGAAACAGTTGGCACCTAAAGTGAAAATAGGAAAGTGAGTTCTTTTTTTGCTGTGCTTGTTTACAGGTGAAAAAATTCACTTTTCAAAAGCTTATTGTTTTTTCCCCTAATTGCGAAGTTAATTTTTTTTTTAAAAGTACTGATGTATTTTGGCCTAACTAGTCACCTATTATGCACCTCCAAAGGCAAGAAAACCAAGTTTTATAACTAACAAAATATTAAACTTGGGCTTGAACTGTGAAGTTTGATTCCTGATTGACATACAGACTGGGTTTTGAACCCTTTGTGACCAAATGCACCTTTGTATTCACACCCTAAACACCACTGTAACAATCTTCATACAAAATATGCCTTGTGAGAGATTATTTGAAAACGAGTAACTTGGTGGTCAGTTGTATCATGGTGAAATGTATGTAGCAACATTGTATGCAAAGTTGTGAAGTCTCACTGTATGATGTTATTAGCCTGTGTTCACAATCACAAAACCCTGCCTAGGAAAAAATTATTAAACAGGTCTGTCCTAAATAATGTAGTGTACATTCACTTCATTTTATGTACAAGTTGTAAACAGGATCCTCAGACAGTGAAAGGAAGAAGACGGGAGACAAGGAAATCTGCATTTCAGGCAAAGAGAGTTGAGAAAAAACAGCTTGCAGCCTCTTTCACCACTAGACACTGTTGTCATTTCTTTATTGTTTAAATTAACTTTCAGTGGGGTAGCCCTCAGGAGAATGCACTTCAAAGGGTGACTGAACAATAAAAGTTAGGGAAGAAAACACTCAAAGTTTTCTCTCAATATCCATCTCTCTCTCTCTTTCATCTAAGAAGACAAAAAAAAAAAAAACAACGTGTGAACTTTGGGAGCAGCTTCTGACCTGCATCTTGATCAGCAATATTACTAGGAACCTGAAGTAAGAATTTCACCTTGAAACGTTTCCATAGGGGTAGCCATATTAGTCTGTGTACAGCCAAAAAAAAAAAAAACCAGGCCCGCCGCCCCCGGGCGGGAAAAGAAAAAAAAAACTACCACGAGAGTCCTGTGGCACCATGAAGATTAATAAATTTCTTCAGGTATAAGCTGTCATGGGCTCCAACCCACTTCTTCAGATGCTGATGAAGTGGGTTGTAGCTTATGACAGCTTATACCTGAAGAAATTTATTAGTCTTTAAGGTGCCACAGGACCTGCGTTTTCATGTCTATTTGAAGTTTAGAAAGGGTTTTATCTTTATTTCTCTAGCAACCATTTCTGATTTTAATGCTTTACCTTTGTACTCACTTAAAATCTCTCTCTTTGTGGGTAAATAAATTTGTTTTATTATTTATTTAAAACTAATCAAGGGTTGTGAATTGCTCGAATAACTGTATTTAAAGTAGCAGACTGTTATGTTGATCTGCTTAGAGAGGGAAGGGACCTAATATCCCTGGACTGTCCAGGAGATGACTGGATAGTGCAAAACAAACATTTTTGGAGTGAAATTTGAGAGTGTGTGTTTTGGGGTCACTCTAAAAATAGTAACCAAGGTTACTGGAAGCCTTTGAGTGTTGCTGGTGTGTGCTGACAGACTGCTGGGGTCAGAACTGCTGGGCCAAGTCTGTGACTATACACAGGTATTGAGTGTGTGACCTGCATGCTAGTATGCTGTTTGTGAGCAGTGCCAGTGAGAGCTGCAGCAGCAAAGCAGTTTTCAGGCCCCCCAGCTTTCAAGGTAGGAGTTATATAGCCCCTTATTTGTCTGGATTGCATCAGAGCATTGTACCGCCAAATGTAAGGATACAGAGTTCAGGTTCACTCCATTGAATTAATATAGCTCATTCATTAAATTTGGATCAAAACCTGGGTTCTGGTTGAACCCAAGCCAAATATGGGATCCTCAGATCTGGCATTTAGGTTCAGGCTGATCACTTTTTCTTTTAAACATCACTCTAAAAATATGAGTGATCAAGGTCCCACTGGTTAAGAATTCTCCCATACGTGAAGCAGTTTCTGTTAGCCATAGATTATTGCTCGACCCTTTGTGCTCACAAACCACATACATACACCATCACAGTAAGGCAGCAGTGTATTCTAGGGTTTTCTCTAGTATGAGAGTAAACTCGCCCTTTGGATGCATCTCTATAAGATTTGCCACTACACTTGTTACAGAGATATGGAATCTATAACTTGGCTGTAATGTTAGATCATCATTAATATCACTAGGATTCCTTTACGTTACATAATCTCAGCAACCTGAGGTTTATTTTGGAATCTTCAGTTCAGTTGTATACCACACAGTTATTCACAAATTTGTTTTCTTTAGATAAACCCTCAGATGTAATCTCCATGATAATCAGATAGTGATAAAAGTGAGAGGGATAGCTACATTTTTGGCTGGAACTGTACCTTTCAGCCCGAGGAAACATGCTTGTCATTGATCAAGCTAGGGCACTAAAAATAGAGTGGCTTGATGGACAGGAGGGGGCTCGCCACCCCAAGTACATCGCTGTCTAAGATGCTAGGTACATAAGGTAAGGCAACTAGTCCTGCCCACCACTTTTGTCACCATGGCCACATGTTCAGGTGTAATTTATATCACCATAAAGTGTAGACATACCCATGTAATTTATATCAGCATGAAGTGTAGATATATCTATCTATCTATATAGATATATCCATATCCAGTCACCTATAGGTGACTGGTTAGCTCACTGGTTATGAGTGCTGCCCTTTGGTATGGAAGACTGGGGTTCAAATCCTGGCTGATACCTACTTTTTCCAGTAGGGGACCTTGGGCAAATGACACCCTAATGGCTCACTTGCCTACCTTGAATATGAGAGTGACACAAACTAGGAGAGTCATGCTGGCTCGGACATCGCCTGGATTAACAAGGTCTGTGCCAGATGCTGGGGATCCAGGATAATCTGACACTAAGTGGGCTACTGGAACAAACCATGCATGGATGAGACAAGAGAACCTGGAATTCATGGAATACTACTACAACAGTAGACCTAATGAGAGGGGATATATGAAACGTATGAGAGAACTATGGATGGACAAAAGACCTACACCCCCACTAACTGAGAAACAGCTAGTTACCTGACGCTTCAACATAGTAAAGAGGCAGCTGCTCTCAGAACTTGAGATAGACCAACTCCACATTACATCCCAGACTCACGAAGAAGACCCAGAAGAACAACTAGATGTGCAGCCAACAACTGAAGCTGGAACATCACTGCCACCCCCTCCATTACAGAGCACAGCAGCTGATATGAGGCATAAGATCATGGATAAACTAGCTACAGTCAACTCTCGAGACCGAATACCAAGGCTCATTGGAGAAGTACTATCAGATAGTATGCTAGAAGATGCCAATAGAGCCCTAATGACAATTCCTACTACCACCATAACTCAAACCAATGAACTGGTATATGCTACAGCCTCTGTAATCCTGGAGATGCTTGGCTACATGATCAAAAAGAACAGCACTACATACCCCCCCCTGGAAAATGAGGTTGGAGGATAAGATCAAGGCAACTTGGAGCAAAGTTAGTCAGCTGGTGGAACTACAGAAGGGTGCGGAGATTAAGGATAAGACTTGGCTACTGAAAAAATACAAGGGCCTGACTCCATCTGAAGCCCTAGAGACTGCTAAACAAAGACTCACAGCACTGGCTACCAGGCTAAGGAGATACACTAGAGCAGCAGAGGCCAAAAAGATAAATGCTCTGTTCTCCAAAGAACCATCCAAGGTGTACTCCCAACAGCAGTGCAACAACACAATAACAGCAGAGCCACCACCAGCAGAAACTGAACAGTACTGGAAGAACATCTGGGAGAAAGAGAAGACTCATAACACCAGTGCAAAGTGGCTGCTGGACCTGAGAAGAGACCACAGCAATCTCCCAGAACAGGAACCAGTCACCATCACAGTAGCAGACATCCAACAGCGGGTCAAGAACATGAAGAGCTGGACAGCCCCTGGACTGGACATGATCCACACCTACTGGCTAAAGAAACTAACAGCAGTGCATGAATGCCTAGCAGCACAGATGAACCAGCTGCTAGCAGCAGGCTCCCACCCAGACTGGCTAACACAAGGAAGGGCAGTGCTGATCATGAAAGACCCCCACAGTGGAACAGCACCATCCAACTACTGGCCAATAACCTGCCTCCCCACAATATGGAAAGTCCTATCAGGCATCCTAGCTGCCAAGCTACAGGACCACATGGGCCAGTACCTGAGCACAGCTCAGAAGGGCATTGGGAACAACACCAGAGGCTCAAAATACCAGTTGCTCATAGATAGAGCAGTCGCCCAAGACTCAAGGTCTAGACAGACCAATCTGAGCACAGCCTGGATTGACTACAGGAAAGCCTACGACTCAATGCCGCACACATGGATCTGTGAACGTCTGGCGCTATACAAAGTCAACAGGACACTAAGGACCTTCCTCAAGAACTCAGTGGGACTGTGGAAGACAACACTGGAAGTCAACTCAAGACAGCTTGCACAAGTGGCCATCAAGTAAGGCATATACCAAGGTGATGCGCTGTCCCCACTGCTGTTCTGCATTGGCTTGAACCCCCTCAGCCAGATAATCACAAGGACTGGATATGGATACAAGTTCAAGAGTGGAACTACCATTAGCCACCTCCTCTACATGGATGACATCAAGCTGTATGCTAAGAATGAACGAGACGTCGACTCGCTAATCCACCTGACACGGATCTATAGTAAGGATATCGGGATGTCATTCGGACTGGAGAAGTGTGGCCAGATGGTAGTAAAGAGAGGGAAGATAGTCAAGACTGATGGGGTGGAACTACCAGTAGGCCACATAGCAGACATACAGACCAGCTACAAGTACCTTGGTATCCCACAGTCACATGGGAACCATGATGAGGAGGCAAGGAAGACAGCAAAATCCAAGTACCACCAAAGGATAAGACAGGTCCTGAAGAACCAGTTCAATGGGAAGAACAAGATCCACGCTATCAACAGATACGCCTTGCCAGTCATCAGATACCCTGCCGGTATAGTGAGCTGGCCAAAGGAGGACATAGAGGCTGCCGATGTGAAGACCCGGAAACTCCTCACAATGTACGGAGGTTTCCACCCCAAATTCAACACTCAGAGACTGTACACCAGCCGGAAAGAAGGCGGGTGGGGTTTGGTGAGTGTCAAAGCCACTGTCCTGTATGAAACCCAGAGCATCCAGGAGTACATCAGTAAGATGGCACCCAAGGATGAGCTGCTGAGAGAATGCCTGAGGCAGCAGCAGCAGACATGGGAGGAAGACCAAGCAGAAGAAGTGCCATGGCAAGACAAGACCCTGCATGGGATGTACCATCAACAGACAGCTGAGGTGGCTGCCATTGGGAAATCCTACCACTGGCTGGAAAGGCCTGGACTAAAAGACAGCACTGAGGCACTGATCATAGCAGCACAAGAACAGGCACTGAGCACCAGATCCATGAAGCAGGGGTCTACCACACTAGACAGGACCCAAGGTGCAGACTGTGCAGAGAGGCCTCAGAGACAGTCCAACACATAGTGGCAGGATGTAAGATGCAGGCAGGAGCAGCATACACTGAACGGCACAACCAAGTAGCTGGCATTGTGTACAGGAACATCTGCACAGTGTATGGGCTAGACCCTCCCAAGACCAGATGGGAGATTCCACAGAAGGTCATGGAGAATAAAAGGGCTAAGATTCTGTAGGACTTCCAGATCCAGACGGACAGGCAGGTACTGGCCAATCAACCAGACATCGTGGTAATAGACAAGGACCAGAAGACAGCGGTGGTGGTAGATGTGGCAGTGCCAAGTGACAGCAACATCAGGAAGAAGGAGTATGAGAAGCTGGAGAAGTACCAGGGCCTGAAAGAGGAACTAGAGAGGATGTGGAAAGTAAAGGCCAAAGTGGTCCCAGTGGTGGTAGGAGCACTCGGTTGGGGCTGTGACTCCTAAGCTGGGAGAGTGGCTCCAACAGATCCCAGGAACAACATCAGAGCTCTCTGTCCAGAAGAGTGCAGTGCTAGGAACAGCTAAGATCCTGCGCAGAACCCTCAAACTCCCAGGCCTCTGGTAGAGGACC
>ML682034.1:1880094-1890667 GCA_007922195.1 Podocnemis expansa
TGTGAACTTGCTATTTCGATGACCTGGTTTTGCCTTATTTCGAATTAATATTTTGTTAATTCGAAATAAGTTGTTTCGCAACGAGCGTTATTTCGATACAAGTTGTTTCGCAACAACCATATCGAAATAACTGGCTGTGTGAGAACACAGCCTAAGTGCCGCAAGTCTCCTTACTTTTCTAGTGCTAGTATGAATAACATAAGTATGGGTTGCAGAATCTGTTCCCAAGTAAGGGCTAGCTCAAGTTGAACAGCATTTTAGATGATCTTAGTCTGAACGAAACTTGGATATTAATTGAATCAGCTACTACTCAACTTGATTTTTTTGCTTTACCAGACTAACATGGCTGCCCCTTTTGTACTCAACATGAGTAAATGTGGAAAAATCTGTGCATTCATCTTTAAAACTATATGCACACTTTCAGATTTTTATCTGAAATACTTCTATGAAATCACTTTTTTGGTGAAATCAAAGCAAGATCTCTATAGAATTAAAGTATTGAAATCCATTAGTTTTTTGAAGATCTGTATATAGAAAGTGGGGAAACAGCATTGGTTATGAGATAGATCAGTGGTTCCAACCCATGGCCTGCAGGCCAAAAGTGTCCCATGGGGTCTTTCAGGGTGGCCCAGAATTCCCTTCTCATGGGCTGTCGAAGTGCTAAGGTGGAGTGTGTTGCTACAGGTTCCTTGCTGCAGCCAAGAGAGCGGAAGATCAGGACTCCCCTCCCCTTGACTGTAGCAGGAAGCACAGCAAAGCATTCTGCATGGGTCCCTAGGCACTTAGTCCTTGTTGGAACCAGAGGGAGGGGAGCACTGATCTCTAAGCCCCCTGCCTGCAGAAGGGAGCCACTGCTTAGGGCACCAGGAAGTGCTCACAGTTTCCCTGGTGTAGCAAGGGGGATGGGAGATCCTCTTCACCTGTGGTTCCCAACCTTTTCCAGGCTGGGGATCCCCTTGTCATAAAGAAAAAGTCTGCAGCCCCTGGCTTTGTCTTTATGTTAGCAGTGCAGCCACTGCAGGGCACAATAGGGCCCCCACTGGCAGGATGTGGCCCCTGCTGCTCCAGGGGAGCCTCTGCTGGGGGAATCCAGCCCCTGCCAGCAGAATGTGGCCCCCGCTGCTCCAGTGGAGCCTCCGCGAGGGGAATCCAGCCCCCGCCAGCAGGATGCAGCCCCCCACCGCTCTGGGGGAGCCTCCCTGTCCCTGCCCCTTCCCCTTAAATATCCCCCACCCACCCTTCTCTGATCCCCTCCCTGGTTCCTCTCTACTCCTCCCAGGGCCTCTTCCCACACTCCCCTTATTTGGCTGGAGCTGCACCTGGCCTCCCCCCAAGCTATGCTCCTGAGCATGGTCTAAGCATGGTCAGGAGGTGGGAGTTTTAAAAACTTCCTGCCTGAGGGAAGCTCCCTGCTGGTCAGAAGCTGGGATTTCCATTGACCCTTGTGGCATCCGGCCCCAACTCCTTGCCAGTCCGCAGACCCCCTAAGCCACGCTGCAGCCCCCCGGGATCCACAGCCAACAGGTTGGGAACCACTGCTCTTCACTGAACTTCCCTCAGGGGTCTGCAGCCTATGGCTCCAGAGCTGCATGCGGCTCTTTGGCTGCCAGCTGGCATCTCTAGGTTCTGGGCTATTCCTTGCTACCATGGACATTGTGGGTGGCCCATGCACAGCTCCAGGCTCGCCATCATCACTGTGGGACCTTGCAGGTAAAGGATCCTGGTTCCAGGCTCCCCCACCCCACCATGGGACTCTGCAGCAGGCAGGGCTGTAACTACGGTGAGACGAACAGGGATTTGCCCCAGGCACTCCAGAGTGACTCCACTGAGCTGCTCTGTCAAAGGGTGTATTCCACACCACTTGCTCCAGGCACCACTCATTCAGAGCAGAACGTGCCCCAGATGCCAAAATGCCTTGTTACAGTGCTGGTGGCGGGCACTCCTGGCTCAGCTCTCCCCACCCCCCACCAGGAGGCTACACCCATTGCGGCTCTCAAAACTCTTAGTTATTGAAAGAATTTTTAAAAATGGCTCTTCTTATCTTTTGGGTTGCCAACCCCCTAGCTACAGTGGAGGGTTAGAAAGACAGCTGGTGGAGACCGGTGGCTCTTCAGGGTTGTAAAAATTGTATTTGTGGCTCTTCAGCCAAAAAAGGTTGGGAACTACTGAGGTAGATTATTCAGAATAACAAACACAAATCATGAGTCTGATATGAGTATCTTTCTTCTGCATGTCGCATTCTAAATATATATATATGTCCCTTCAGATGATCCATTCATCTGGTGAGTTAATTTATTTCAATTCTCTTTATTATTGCTGATGTTTTGCCTATCTTGTTTGGGGAATAGGGACAGATAAATACTGTTCACAGGTGCAAAAGGAATGATGAATACATTTAAATATTAAAGGGTGTCATCTGAGAAGGAAATATATTTTAGATGATGCAGTCAAATTCTGAAGCAGGTAGAAAGCAGACTGTAAACATGGAATGTATTGGATTTTCATGGCTGAAATGTGGAAGCTGGTAGAGATAACATTACAGCAGCCGTATTGGAGTTGCCTGTGATTTTGTGCCATGCATAGTAGCTCTCGTGTTTTATTTTATTAATTAAATGGGTGCATCACAGGCACTGCATCATTTCACTGCTATATTGCAGATGTCTCCATAGGCAGACACTGCTTACTTAACTAGTTTTAGGTGACATTCCTCTTTGAAACGTCAAACCTCCAGAAACTTCCCAGCTTTCTTGTTCTGTTACAAACTCAAAACTAAGCTCGGATTCATCACAAAGTTCACAAATCTGGGCCAACAAATTTGAGGAAACCAAGACTCATTTTTAAAATATGGTTGCCTTTACTTCATGCCTCTGTAAAGAGAGCAGGTCAGCATTGGTTTATTAGTAAAGTGTGATTATAATTAATTTTTAAAAGAACATTTACCAAGTTTTGAGTGGAGGGAGAGACTTGGAGGATTCCAGAGTTCCCTGCCCCACTTAGGATGAGACCCATCCTTTACTATTTCCAGGGCACTAGCAATGTTAGTTTATTTCAGCAAAACAAACAAGGAGTTCTGGGACACTTCTAAAGACTAAAAAAATTATTTTTTTCATGAGCTTTTGTGAGCACAATCCAACTTAGTCAGATGAATGAAATTGAAAATATATCATGTTAGCTGTAAATATAAAGATACAGAGAAGCATGGGTTAGAAAGTTAATTCAAACAGATCCAGAGGCGTAGAATGCTAGACTATCTTCTTAAAGTAAATAAGATGTTTAAAAATGGAATAGGAAGACAGGAGCTGAGAAGGACTACCTTTTGTAATGACCCAACTATTTAAGAGTTTTATTCAAACCTAGTGTGAAAGTATCTTGTTTGCATATGAATTCCAATTCGGCACTTTCAGGTTCAATCTGATTTTGAATTTTTTTTTTCCTGAAGTACCATAACTAGCATGTTTTTATAGAATGGCCAGGTAGATAGAAATGTTCCCCTACTGGTTTGTGAATGTTACTATTCTTCTTGTCTGATTTGTGTCCATTTATTCTTTTGCATAGAGACAGTCCAGTTTGGCCAATGTGTACAGTAGAGGGGCATCCTCTACTATCAGGGCCATACTTTGGGGGAGGGGCAAGAGGCGCAATTGCCCTGGGCCGCATGGTTTCAGGGCCCTATGCTGTCCTGTGAGCATGGCAGCATGGAACCTGCACTGCTGCCCCCCCCCACACCACAGCTGGCTGTTCCCCATCCTGGGGGTGGGGTGAGCTGGCCAAAAGTGGAGGCCAGGTTCCACGCTCTTGCCCCCCTCCATTACCTTCAGCTCCATGCCGAAGGCAGCCAGAAGGGGGCAGGAGGCAGAGTGGCCGTGGGGGGGGGGGCAGCAGTGCGGGCCCCGTGCTGCCTTCCACCCCCTCCCTGCTGCTTTCAGCACATAGCCAAAAGCAGTGCAGGGAGCTGGGGGAGCGGAACCCAGCCTCTCTTTTGGCTGGCTCACCTTGCCCCCTAGGACAGAGAACAGCTGGTCCAGGGGTCTGGCTGCATTCTGCTGCCCCTCCCCTGGGCTGACCAACCCCCCCACCCCAGTGCAGGCGGTGGTGAGGATGGGGGAGGCCCCGCAGAGGCTGAGGCAGAGGCGAACAGGGGACAGCAAACAGGGGAGTTTGCAAGGGAAGGAGTTGGTGCCAGGTGCGTCCTAGGTGATTGCTGTTAGTTGTGGGACTGTGCTTGTGTGATTGGGTGGGGGCTGTTTGCACCATTGTTCCCTGATCCCCTTTAATCACCAGCTTCTAGCAGCCTCTAGCAGCCTTGTGATTGGCCTGCCCTCTGTGTGACTAGCAAGGGGCAAGGGCTGACCTAGGCAGAGAAGGCCTTTAAAAGCCACTGCTAGAGCGACCAGAGGGAGCTTGTGAACAGGGGACAGCAAACAGGGGAGTTTGCGAGGGAAGGAGTTGGTGCCAGGTGTGTCCTAGGTAAGTCATTGGATTGTGTCTTTTTCCCTCCAGGTGATTTGCTGACTGTGTATTTGTGTCTTTTTCCTTCCAGGTGATTTGCTTGTGTCTTTTTCCCTACAGGTGATTGCTGTTAGTTGTGGGACTGTGCTTGTGTGATTGGGTGGGGGCTGTTTGCACCATTGTTCCCTGATCCCCTTTAATCACCAGCTTCTAGCAGCCTCTAGCAGCCTTGTGATTGGCCTGCACTCTGTGTGACTAGCAAGGGGCAAGGGCTGACCTAGGCAGAGAAGGCCTTTAAAAGCCACTGCTAGAGCGACCAGAGGGAGATTGCGAACAGGGGACAGCAAACAGGGGAGTTTGCGAGGGAGTTTGGGAAGGAGTTTGGTGAGGCCAGGATGGTGAAGAGGAGCCGTACTGCTGGAGCCAGTGCCCCTGCTATTTCCTTTAGCTCTGTTTCTACCCAGACAGAGTGTCTGACGATGGATATCTCCACCCAGATCCTGGTGTGGATTTGCAAGGACTGTGGCCTTCATTTTCCTGCCACTGATGATCAGGCTAGGGAGATGAGCCTATGTGATAGGTGCCTTCTGGTGGCATCTCTCCGGAAACAGGTAGGAGAGCTACAGGAGGAGGTATCACGCCTCAGGGGTATCTATGCCCTAGAAAAGTTCCTTGACAGTGTCCACGATGAGACCTGCAAGGAGGAGGTCCCTATCCCAGTGCCAAGGGCTACTGCCACAGCTCTGGAAATGGATGGGATGCCTATGGCAGAGGGAGGACAGTGGCAGCTGGTCACCTCTGGCAGTAGACGGTGCTCCATGCCTGCTCACATCCCACCATCCCTTGTGGTGAGGAACCGTTATGCAGTGCTGGACACGATGCAGGAGGTAGAGGAGATGCCATCCACCCCAAAGGCTGGTCAGATCACAGCCACCTCACCTAAGAGGAAGCGTAGGGTTGTGGTGATTGGGGACGCCCTCCTGAGAGGAACGGAGGCACCCATCTGTCGCCCTGACAAGGCCTCTAGAGAGGTATGCTGCCTGCCAGGTGCCCGTATCCGTGATGTAACGGAGGGATTGACAAAAATCATCCGCCCCTCAGACTACTACCCCATGCTGCTTATCCATGTGGGTACCAATGATACTGCGAGAGGTGATCCTCAGCAGATCAAAGGTGACTTCAGGGCTCTGGGAGCGAGGGTGAAGGAGTTTGGAGCACAGGTGGTGTTCTCCTCGATCCTTCCAGTCAAGGCTAGAGGCCTGAGGAGAGAGAGATGTATCCTGGAGGTGAATGCCTGGCTGCGAAGATGGTGTCGTCAGGAAGGATTTGGCTTCCTTGACCATGGAGTCCTGTTTCAGGAAGGAGGATTGATAGGCAGAGATGGCCTTCACCTGTCCAAGAAGGGGAAGAGCATATTTGGGCACCGACTGGCTGACCTAGTGAGGAGGGCTTTAAACTAGGTTCAACGGGGGAAGGAGACCAAAGCCCACAGGTAAGTGAGAATGTGGGTGATCTGGGGGGAGGGATGGAACTTGGGGGGTGCTGGGAATGTAGCACCAGCAATAAAAGAGAAGGTAGTTGGAACATGGGGGGGGAATCAAACAAATGTCTTAAGGGTTCTACTGAAGCCCCAGTACGCGAGGAGAGTGGGGGAGGAGAACTCCTAGAAAAAATGCAAGGAGGTTTATGTAATAGAACTGGAAATCAACATGACAAAATAGGGCAATCGGCCGGGTATCTTAGGTGCCTATACACTAATGCGAGGAGCCTGGGAAATAAACAAGAAGAATTGGTAATACTAGCGCAGACAGGGAACTATGATATCATAGGAATAACAGAGACGTGGTGGGATAGTCTGCACGACTGGAGTTCTGCCATTGATGGTTATAAACTGTTCAGGAAGGACAGGCAGGGAAGAAGAGGGGGAGGAGTAGCACTATATGTAAAAGAGCACTATGACTGCTCAGAGCTACATTATGGAAGTGGAAGCGTGCCTGTAGAAAGTCTGTGGGTTACATTGAGAGGGGAATGCAACAAGGGGGATGTTGTGGTGGTTGTCTGCTATAGACCACCAAACCAGAAGCAGGAGGTGGATGAGGTGTTCTATGGACAACTAGCGGAAGCTTGTAGATCACAGGCCTTGGTGCTCATGGGCGACTTCAATTTCCCTGACATCTGCTGGGAGGCCAATACAGCAGTGCATGGGCAATCCAGGAGATTTTTAGAGAGTGTTGGGGACAACTTTCTAGTACAAATGCTAGAGGAACCAACTAGGGGCCTTGCACTGCTCGACTTGCTGCTCACAAACAGGGAAGAATTGATCAGGGACGTAGAGGTAAATGGCAAGCTAGGCAGTAGTGACCATGACATGGTTGAGTTCAGGATGCTGATTAAAGGAAGGAAGGAAAGAAGCAAAACAAAAACCCTGGACTTCAAAAGAGCAGATTTTGGCTCCCTCAGGGAACTGATGGGCAGGATCCCTTGGGAAGCTAATCTGAAGGGGAAAGGAGTCCAAGAGAGTTGGCTATATTTTAAAAACACTCTGCTAAGGGCACAGGAAGTTGCCATTCCAATTAGGAGAAAGAACAAACATGTGAGGCAGCCAGAATGGCTTAGCAGAGAACTCTGCTCTGAGCTTAAACATAAAAAGGAAGCTTATAGGAAGTGGAAGCTTGGTCAGATGTCCAAAAAGGCATATAAAGATATTGCTAGGGACTGCAGGGATAAAATCAGAAAGGCCAAAGGACAAATGGAGCTGCGGCTAGCAAGGGATGTAAAAGATAACAAGAAGGGGTTCTACAAGTATATTAGTAACAAAAAGAGGATCAGGGATGGTGTAGGCCCCCTGCTGAATAGGGCAGGCATCCTTGTGACAGAGGATGAGGAAAAAGCTGAAGTGCTCAATGCATTTTTTTCTTCAGTTTTCACAGGCAGGGTCAGCTCCCAGCCCACTACCATGGGTGTGGCAGATGGGAGAGAAGAAGACAGGCCCTTGGTGACAGAAGGTCAGGTTAGGGACTGCTTAAAAAAGCTGCAAGTGCACAAGTCCATGGGGCCGGACGAACTGCATCCAAGGGTGCTAAGGGAATTGGCCGACGAAATAGCCGCAACGCTGGCCGTTATCTTTCAAAACTCATGGAGAACGGGGGAGGTGCCAGAGGACTGGAAAAAAGCAAATGTAGTGCCTATTTTCAAGAAAAGGAAAAAGGAGGATCCAGGGAATTACAGACCAGTCAGCCTCACCTCAATCCCTGGAAAAATTATGGAGCAGATTCTCAAAGAATCCATCCTAAAACACTTAGAGGAAAATAAAGTGATCAGGAACAGTCAGCATGGATTTACCAAGGGTAAATCATGCCTGACCAATCTCATCTCCTTCTATGAGCAGATGACTGGTTTTCTGGATGCAGGAAGCACCGTTGATGTCATATACCTTGATTTTAGCAAGGCTTTTGATACAGTTTCCCACAGCATTCTCATTAGCAAATTAAGGAAGTATGGGTTGGATAAGTGGACTATAAGGTGGATAGAGAACTGGCTAGATCAACGGTTTCAGCGTGTAGGAATCAATGGTTCCATGTCTAGCTGGCAACCGGTCACGAGTGGTGTGCCCCAGGGGTCGGTCCTGGGGCCGGTTCTGTTCAACACTTTCATCAGTGATCTGGATGATGGAATAGACTGCATTCTCAGTAAGTTTGTGGATGACACCAAGCTGGGGGGACCAGTAGACACGTTGGAGGGCAAGGACAGGATTCAGGGAGACCTAGATAATTTGGAACAGTGGGCCAATAGAAATCTTATGGGATTCAATAAGGATAAGTGTAAAATCCTGCATTTGGGACAAAAAAACCCTATGCACTGCTACAGGCTGGGAAACATTCAGCTAAGTAGCAGCAGTGTAGAAAAGGATCTGGGGGTCATGGTGGATGGGAAGCTAGATATGAGTCAGCAGTGTGCTCTTGCTGCCAAAAAAGCCAATGGCATACTGAGCTGCATCAAAAGAAGTATTACCAGCAGATCAAGGGATGTGATCCTTCCCCTCTATTCTGCACTGGTGAGGCCACATCTAGAATACTGTGTTCAGTTTTGGGCTCCCCACTACAAAAAGGACAGGGACATGCTAGACAGAGTTCAGAGGAGGGCAACCAAAATGATTAAAGGGCTGGAGCACAAGCCCTATGAGGACAGACTGAAAGCATTAGGCTTATTTAGTCTGCAAAAGAGAAGATTGAGGGGGGATTTGATAGCAACCTTCAACTACTTGAAGGGATGCTCTAAGGAAGATGGAGCTCGACTGTTCTCGGTAGTAACGGAGGACAGGATGAGGAGCAATGGTCTCAAGTTGCGGTTAGGGAGGTCTAGGCTGGATATTAGAAAAAACTTTTTTACCAGGAGAGTGGTGAAGTCTTGGAATGAGCTGCCAAGGGAGGTGGTGGAGTCTCCATCTTTGGAGGTGTTTAAGGCCTGGCTGGACAAAACCCTGACTGGGATGGTTTAAGTGGGAGTGGTCCTGCCTCTGGCAGGGGGTTGGACTAGATGACCTATGAGGTCCCTTCCAAGCCTATGATTCTATGATTGGCCTGGGGCTCTGCACACCCCTAGGGATGGTCCTGTTTACTATGATATCTGAGAGGGAGCACCCAAGATATTATTATCAATCAGTCCAGCTGCTTAAGAGAGAAGTGGAGAATAGGACCAGGAAGCCCACCATGACCTGTAAGTGCTCCTGTCACTTATATTCACACATGCCAATATATTTAAAGGAAAGGGATAAGGACCACTTGCTAGAATGGAAGACTTTCTGGTTCTTTTGTAGGACCTTCTTGAGAAGCCCATCATGTTAATCATGTGCAAAGGTTCAGACAGCCAACACTGGCTTAACACTTAAATGTTTTGTTTTCAGAATTATTTTTCCAAATCAACAAAACTGAGAACAATCCAATTAAACTGAATTCATCGAACAATCTGTCAACTACAAACAATAGGAGAAATCATGCATGTTTTTACAAAGATGTAGTCAATGTGACCTAAACCAAATTTGATATTTTATGAAGCTTTTCAGGTTTTCATAGTAAGGATCCTCTGTTACTCTGTTTGTCTAACACCTATCACAACAGAATGTCAATACTGAATAGAGTAGCTAGGTGCTACTTTAATGTAAGTAATATTTCCGACATGCCTCCATCTTTACACCTTGATTAGTTTCTCACATTCTGGATAGTCAGACTGGGTGTATGTGTATCAGATGTTCAGGTTATTTCCTAAATTCTTGTTTTCATTCTCTTTCCCTGTCAAGCTCAGATTAAAGTGGAAGGTGCACTGGAACAGGTCTGTTTGCGGCAAACTTGTCATGCAAAACTTATGACTGGGAAAATGAAATGCAAACCTTTTATAAAGGGAGCTTGTTCGATGAGAGGTGCCTTACTTTCCTGATTTATACTCCTGCTATTTGTTAATTTTCCACTACCCTTCACTCACAGATGAGGCTAGTTACAATTACAGTTCAAAGGAAATAGTATCTAACAGGCTTGATCTAATGGAACAGATCAATTAGCTTTCATCTGGTTTCCCCCACATTTGGCAGTATTAAATATTTATGGCCAACTTTTTATTTTAGTACTTATTTCCTACTGAATTATAAGTAAGGAAATAACAGGTAAAGAGAATGACAAAACACTTCTGAATTTAAAGGGCAAATTTATGTATTTTGCTTAGTCTAGTAGCCAAAATGTAAAAAAGTAACAAGCATTTCTTAGCAGGACAAACTCTGACCTTCATTTGAGATCAAAAGTAGCAGTATTAGGTCTTTTAAAGTCAATGGCTGATCTCTCATTAATTTAATTAGGTAGAGATCTGGACATAAAGCTCTTTAAGTGTAAATAGGAATTCTGGGCATGCTTTTCAAAAGGTTGGGGATAGCTCCAGGGCTTCCAGGGTGGAGGGGTCTTTTCTCTAGCCCATTCAGTATATGCCAGGAAAACAGAACCCTTGGATCCACCTAGGGCAGTGGCTAGTCCCCAAGCCTGGGAGTCTCTTGAATGCTAGTTTGCAACCCTGTCCAGAAGTCAAGTCAAGTCAGCTGTATGAGGAGAAAGAGGCTTCCTATTATGCTCCTTTTCTTACT
>ML682034.1:1890677-1960642 GCA_007922195.1 Podocnemis expansa
GGGCTATTCAGATCTGGGCTGTTATTTATATAGAGGCCATGTGGTAATTTATATAGTGGCCATCTGGATCTAGAGCCAGAGTTTGACGGGGTTGGGGGGAGTGTGAGAGTTAAGGATTTATTTGTTCTGGGGCAGTGGTACAGCTACAGGTGGGGCTGGGTGGGTCATGGCCCACTCACTTTGAAACCGGGTCCATCCAATCATTGCAGACATTCTGCTGCGAACAATCTGCTTAAGCTACCGTGGCAACTGGAGCTTAGTTTCTTTGCCAATTGCTTCCCAAACTTTCAGCTTTTGGCAACATGGCAAAGGAAGCCAGAAGTTCTTTCAGCTGCTCGAACTTATGCCCACCCATATCAGCCATAGGCACTGCCAAAAAAATCAGTTCTGGCTATTCCTCTGTTCTAGGGGAGGTTTATATCCATCTGTGCCTTAGTGTAAGACAAAAATGTTTGTATGCAAACATGAAAAGTACTCTCTTGTAAGTATCCGTCCCATATGGATGCAGAGCACACTTACAAAGAGTGGCAGATGTGATAGTAGTGATGGAAATATGCTAAGGCTGTGAGATTGGTGCTGTGTTGAATGTGAAGGTGGCCTTAATTTTTTGATTTCCCTGCTGTTTAGTGTTTGTGGTTGTGAGAAAGTACATTTGACTAGCATTTACTCTACATTTAACAAAAATTTTCAGTCTGGGAATATTCTGTACTGGCAACAGACAGGAAAAATAAAGCAAATGAGTTCTAGTTTATTTTAATAGTATGTTGTTGGTGTTAATTTGAGTATGAGTAAGATAATTTCTGATGAGGCTGAGAAGATATTCTTGGAGCTGGAAGAGTGGAAAAGGAACATATTTAGAGATTTCTGATGGAAGAATAATGTAGGATAAACTCCAAAGAGATTCAACTACTGAAAAACCTTTACTAGCTAAATTAAAGTGGGCATCTGGCTAGGCTGAAAATGGCTGTAGAAGAATGTGATCAGTGTTTCCTAAAATAAATCCAGAATGAGTGATTTAAACTTCTGACTGTACCCATGTTGCTTGAGTCCATCCTTCTGAAATTCCATGGACCATCTCTCCAGTAGCTGATTGGCACAAATGGCTTTGCGTCATTCATTTTACCATCTATTCATGACAACATAAATTGCTCTAGGGAAGTCTGATTCCTGATCCAGATTTAAAACAAAACAAACAAACCTAAAGCATCACCAAAAGATACATATTCTTTTTTGATCGATCATAATCTTGCACTAAATTCCTCTGTGAGCTGACTTTTTTTAAAGTGGGAGGTAGTTCAAGAGGATTGACTAGTGTATAGCCAAACTCATGAGCTCTGGAAAGTGCAAAATTCACCCAGCTATTGGTCTGCAATTCATTTACAGTTATACATGCTCTCTGACATTTGCAGGAGTTCAGTAGAAACGCAAAATACTTAAACACTGGGAATAATTGTGCAGTCCTGAGGGAGCAGGCCTTTATAAGTACTCATGCCTGTTCCAACTCTGTTATTACTAGATGATTGCTTTCTTTTTCCACTATCTAAACTTGTACATCTTGACTGTTCAAATAAGGAGCTCATTGACCTGAAAAATAGCAGCATTTGTTTGGGCTCTACAACTTTTGCTTCTGTGGATTATTTTTAATAATGTACACCTCATGAAATCACAGATATTTGCATTGTAAGAGATTAGAAAAAGAAGAGCCAGGCGGAAGTCTCCACCCTGTCATAAAGAGAGCAAGGAGTAGGCAGATGATCTGTAATTTTTTTTGGATCTTTGTCTGTAATGCTGCTTCCCTGATTTGCTTTAGCATTTTTTATTTTTGAAGACCAAATATTGAGGGCCTCATTTAGGCTAACCTCCTATTATTTCAAAGACTAAAGGCTTGATTCTCTACCTGTAAAGTCAGTTGGATTGTTTTTACTGCACTTCCTGTTACTGGTATCTGATAAGTAGCTAAGAAGAATAAAATTATGCTTATAAAAAGAACTAAATTGATATGAGTGAAAACTTCCATGTCCACAGACGAGTTACAGCACAGAAAGTGGCTGTACACAGATCCCTGTAGTGTTCTGACAAAAGTGCCTCACTCATGATCTGAAAGGGTTGAATGGGTAGCTCTTCATGCCCCCAAACTCTGGTCACTCTGCTGAATCTGCCAAAAGCAGAATAATTACTGTTAAATGGGTAGTGGATACCTATCCACTGAGATCTGGACTGTTTACCACCATCTTACTTTAGGCCTGTCAGACAACAAATGTCATATGGTAATGCCTTCCAATCATTATGGCTCTGGGCTGGATTTCAACATGTGACCTTGAAAACTTCCACACTCTGTCATCTATACTAATCTGTTTTATCATTCACTTTACTGAAACAGATTCACTACACCAACATCACCATGATCTTCCACTAATAATTCCTGTGTTCTATTTCTGATCTCAAACAGGATACTTTTTAAATTTGTACAATGCTTACAGTTACCAGAGACACTCTAGAGGATTCTTTATTGCCTTTTAATATAAGTGTATGTGTAAAATCTAGCACAGACTAATAAAAAGCTGGTGAGATAGCTACTTACACATTCTAGCTAAATCTATAATTTATTTCAGATTGCATATGTATATTTAATACAGTCTGAATCACACAGTCTTACTAACCTTGCTCTTTATGAACTCCAGTAAAAGAAACATTATTATTAAATTGCTATCAGTGCACTCTGTGCTAGACAGGACATAAAAATCATTCCTGCTTCTACAGTGCACCAAGAAAAACAGACATGGCATACAATTCCAAAACTACACATCTCCTCAGGAGTCATGAGAGTCCTGATTTGTAGTCAAGGGTTCCCTAATATCTTCTCTGTTGCCCAATAGGTACATGAGGCCAACTGGGCTTATTAACCATATAGAGTGAACTGCCATAGGTGCAGTACGCTTGGTTTCTTTTCTAGTCACCTATTGACAATTGCTTTTTTATGAGGGACAATTGTCTTAACCCATGTGAGGCTTAATTAATGAGCCTGTGTAAAAGAATGCTGGGAGAAAATGCAGGCCTGAGGGATTTCTACCAGGTGCCTCTCTGTACCTCTCTGTTCCAGACACCAAGCATCCTTGACACATACCATCCTGCCTTATCATACTGGTACAAGCTGCCTCAATCCTGTTGTTATCATTTTGTTATGTGAGATTCTTCCCTATCCTGACCTTGGTCTCTTTTAATGAATAATGTTAGCCTGCATCAATAAGAAAATGCTAAATCTTATTACTGCTACTTTAGGTATATGCATATATGTTAATGTTGCTGATAAGCTATAAAAGAATCTGTAATGCATTATAGGGGCGGAGACCAGCACCTAACTGCTCTCTCCCCACTAGTGTTTCTGTTACTAACCTGTAATAAATCTGTTAAGCTGTGATACTGCACTCAAGTCTTATGTTTTAAGTTGTATTTCCTACAACACCTGAGTTGGGGGAAGTATTGTGAGGAACCTGCAACTATATTTTTCAGGGTGGCAGAGGCATCGCTGCCCTGGGGAATGACCCGGGGCACAGGCCCAGGGCATTCCCCCTGCCCGCAGGCCACGCTTCCGGCCGGGGACAGGGCAGGGAGCAGCAGCCGCAGCTGCGGGGTCACCCGGCCTTTGAAGGGACAGGAAGTGGCTGCCACTGCCATGGGTGGCTGGGCCTCTGATCCCTGGCTGGGGACAGGGCTGGGAGTGGCAGCCATGGCCGTGGCCGCAAGCGTCTGGGTCCTGGATCTGCAGCCCGATCCAGCCAGAGACCAGGAAAGGCAGGTCCCCACCAGGAGCCGGGGCACTGGCGCCAGCATGCAGGGCACGGGCCTCATGTGCCAGGCACCAGCGATGCCCCTGCAGGGTGGAGGTTACTCCTGGGACTGCTTTAAAGTGATGGTTGCTGTCAGTTTGGAAGCTTGTGAGGTGGCAAACTCTGAAGTGGATTCTACCATCTCTAAGTACCAATAAAAGGCTATCCTTTTCTCCTGAACACAGATCTCACTACAGCCATTTGTTGTTGGTGATTAGGTTCTTGTAATTTGTTGTTAGTTGGGTTTTCCTTGAAACTGAACTGAAAGTAGCATCTGCATCCTGAAACTGCAATACTTTTTTCCTGGTTAGGACTGGCAAAAGAAGTTATAACACCAGGCCTCCATAATTGTTGTTTTTTATTGTGGTAACACAGTGGAGTCAATTCACAGTCATATTGATAATATATCTGTTTTTCATAATCGATACCAGAGGTATGTAAATTACTGTCCTTAACCTTATGGTGCTCCATAGCAAATGAGAGAGGCTCTTAACTAACTTTACATCACAATGTTCCATCTAGAGCAGGCCTATGGCAGAGTCTGGTCAGTTAAGGCAGTGGTTCTCGACCTCTGTGTTGGAACACATTATTGTGTCACCACACAGTGGTGAGTGTGTCGCAGAGAACAAGGGAGGTGGCTGGATTCAGCCTTGGGAGGGTAGGCTGGTGTGTCCTATTGGGTAGTAATATGCCACCCCGTGTGTCATGACCCACAAAAGGTCGAGAACCACCGAGTTAAGGGACAAGACAAATGTCTGCTTATAAAACTAACTCTCTGAGTATATCCATCAGAATTTTTCTTTAGCTGTCTCCAAGGTTCTGAGTGAAGTCTTTCTACTTAGGTGAGTTCATTTCTGATCATGTCTTCCTCACTAAGGCTCCTAGTACTTTGTTTAACTTTTTCCTGTTCTTGGGGAGAGAAAGGTGGGAGGTTCATTTTTCCCCCCACGTTGTTTAAACTTGAGGCACTTCTGATAGATTTATTTAACATTTCAGATACTCTGTGATGGGTGCTGTAGAAATAAAACAAATGCAAATCAGTAACACAGTGCAGTTTGGCTTGTCTCTTGATGCCAAACTGAATCACTGTAAGTCAGCAGTGAAGTGGCAATCACAGTACTTGATGGAGCTTTGTGCTATAGAACTGTGGGTTGGGCACATTGCTTGACTTCCAAGGTCTTTCCAGCGGTATCGAAGAATAGTAGGTCTGTCTTGCCAGCCACCCACAAGGACTAGAGATCTGGGGCATCCAATAGCCAGATGATCCCTTAAGAAATGCAGATGGGCAGAAGAGTGGGGCAGACATTAGAGCTGCAGAAGTGGTCAAAGTCTAAAGGGTCAGGAATATATTTTGTAGAGCTGATTGGAAAATGTGGTTGTTTTACGCCTACAGAAAATTTCAACAAAAACAAGAATGATTGTTGTTGAAAAACCCACAAACTTAAAAACTCTGCTGCTTCTTTTTTTTTTTTTTTTTTTTTTTTATTTTTGGAACTTGTTTGTTTCAACTGTAAAATTTCCAGAGGAGTCACACGACAAGAAAACTTAACTAATGAAGTGGTGATTCAGGCTCCAGAAGCCTTTACTGCAGCCAAAACAGTATGCAATTAAAACCTCTGAAAAATGCTGAGCATTGCACAGGTCTGTGAAAAAGACCTGTTTGCTGTTGTATGTTTCCCAGTGAGGTCTAAATCTTAATCCACCTAAAACATTGAGACTCTTTAGGCTCTTTGAAAAGCTACATTAATTGGCTGCATTAATATAATGGAGACTTAGTTCCACTCTGGTAAGGACATTGTTTTTCCCCATTCTCATCTTGCTGATGGTTTGATTGTAGGGTGGAATCTCAAGCTTACCATCTCAAATAATTTGACCACTAGTCTGAGATTTTTAAAGTCTCAGTTTCTAAAGTTGTAGGGGTTTGTGACCATGTCAATTTAAATTAAAAAATGTTTCTAGGCCACCTGGCTATGGAGAAAAGTTTGAAAATGTGACCTCCATGCTCAAGAATCAAAAGGCAAATAAAAAAATCCCAATATGTATTTTTAAAACCAATCACATGATTTTTAAGATGATCTCATTGTTTTAACCTTCAGAGCTGGCAACAGTGAGAAGTCCTGACACAGCGCCAACCCTCTCCAGTGTCTTATCAAAGGTCAGTCCTATTCTCAGGACACTGCACTACTGCTTGTGAAAAGTGTATTAAAACCCTTCCTATATCTAAAAAGAAACTGCAATGTGCTAAACTAAATCCATAAAGAAATACTTTGAAGGGAAAGAACAGTAGTTTAAAAGTATTGCCCACCACACCTCTATTAAATGTTCCTCTACCTGGGTTGACATGACAGATGGTAAGTGGAATCCTGGGTAATCTTAGTCTTCATAAGTGAAATCAATTAAGTTTTTAGAAAAAGCTATTTATTGCCAAGGAGATTAAAAAGTAATTAGCATTTATAAAGAAATCTGCAGGAGTCCTAATTATAATGAAGCAATGAGTTTGGTTTCTGGACAGAAGGGAGATTCCAAATAGGAGAGGAGTTTGTCTTCTCTCTTTTTATTTTGTTTATTAAGATAATATCAAGCTGTATCTTTCTGCTGTCACTGTAGCAATCTCTGGAGAGTCCCCTTGGATTTTTATCATTATGCTGACACAATAGCATCAGAATCAATTTATTAAAACCCCGTTGAAGAATTACAGACTAAGCTAAGACCATTTAGCAGCAGATATGAAAATAATTAAAACATGCTACACTTGCATCTAATACATATCCATAGTTAGTCTTCCTCTTCTCTGCCCCCCACACCTCATAATTTTATTTGTTCAGTTGCAAAGATTCTCTAAATTTTCAAAGCCTGGACATAATTCATCTCTGGTGTAATTTAATTGATGTCAGTGTCATTACACCAGGGATTAACTTTGACTGCTTGTGTTAGTTTAATGCGAGACATGATTCTACCCATTCTAACAGCATGGCATTTTGAGAAGTTCACATGATTAGAAGAAATTTTTCTCTCTGCTTCAACTGTGATTTTTTTTTTTTAAAGTAAAGAAGCCAGAGACACAAGTTTTCAGTCAAAATAGTTGCCAAAGTGTACGGAAACAAAATTTGTTTACAGTGTAGTATAGTTGGCTCCTATACTTCTGGTGTCACAACTGCTGTCACATAAGCAAGATGACTTCTGCAAGTAGTAGAAAGCTCTCAAATGACCACATCAATTCAACTACTGTGTACAGTGGTAAATAATTGAATTTCTACTTTGTGAGAAATGTTACTTGCCATATGAACATCCTGTAAGAGATTATGCTGAGCAAAATATCTGCTCTTTTTCTTATAATTTCAAAAGAACGGTCTTGCACATTGTATTTTAACAGGATTTGGGTGAAATACATATCTTCAACACATTGTAACTCTTGACTAATTTCTTTCTTACACGAAATTACTGCATGTCGAACAAAAGTCTCCATGTTTTCAACTCTCACAGTGCTCAGATGCATGACATCAAATGATTGCATAGCTTGTGAAACTGGTCTCTATAGGTCATTGTTTCCCAACCAGTGTGCCATGGCACACAGGTGTTCTGTCAAGCCTGAGCAGGTGTGCTACAGGATTTTTTGAAAAACTACTCAAAGAGCTCTGGATTGGCTCATGAATATTCATGAGTTCATTTGGAAACTATATAATGTTGTGCCTCAAATTAATTAAAGGTAGCAAGGTGTGTCACAGCACAGAAAATGTTGGGAACCACTGTTCTAGGTATAAGTTACTATCTAACTTCTAAAGGCTTGTTTT
Organism: Podocnemis expansa; assembly: GCA_007922195.1. Lineage (NCBI taxonomy): Eukaryota > Metazoa > Chordata > Testudines > Podocnemididae > Podocnemis > Podocnemis expansa. Next base: position 1,898,296 of record ML682034.1, read on the forward strand.
CTGTTGTGCTCTGCTCCATGATTTATACCATACTCATCATCATACTTTAGAAGTAAATTATAGAATTGCCTAAAGAACGGTCATATGGAAACAACTTAGAATATTCTGCCTGGTTTTGCTTTTGTCTCTCAGGCTTTTCATGAAAGTTTTTTGTTGGTCTTTTTGAGTCTCCATCTTGTCTCCTTTTTGGACATTATAAATTGTTTGAACAATTGCTTGGAAATAGTATGTTTATCTGTAACTTCCTCTTAGGTTTTCTTGTGACATTTACAGTCCATTTTCATGACTCGTTTTTCATAATCACCTACTCTTGTGAACCTTTCACTACCTTGATTCACATCCAAACCATGTTCATAGACATTTTCCTCAGTCCGACTCAAATTTGGTCTTTAGAAACAAATCTGACCTACTTTGGCTTCTTCTGCCTTCCCCACCATTCATTCTGGGGAGTTTAGGTAAGAAGTTGTTGTCTCTGAGCAAAAATGATAAAGCTTGAGATTTTCAAATGTACAGGCCTAAAGTTAGGCTCCTCAATCTATATTTATTTAGAAATCTAAATAAAAAAAAGTGGTCAGTTTCAGAGAACCTGAATATTTGCAGATTCCCTTGTCGTCAATGGGATGCTCATCATGTCCATAAAGAAGGAGCTTAATGTTAGGCCACCAAGTTTGAAATGCTGGCGAATAAGAAAAAAAGAAAAAAAACCAACCCTGAGTGATCTCTGTGTGAATTCCAGGCATGGGTGTGCATGTGTGCCATGCGCCAGAGCTGAAACTGTTCAGAGCAGTGTCTATCAACGCATGTTCATTGCTTGCATTGTCCACGTGGTACATCTTAGATCGTATGTAACTGCACATGTTGACAACACCTGTTTCCTTTTACCACCCCATGACCAGAGTTCAGAAATATAAGGAGAATATTCTGAAACTGATGCAGCAAATTAATAAATAAATTCATTTAATAGATAGTATAGTTTAGCTGTTACAATTAGTGTAGTAAAACTGATAATTTCAAAGTTCTTCCCTCCCCAGGACAGCTGATCCTCTTCAGGGGATTACGTCCAAGCAAGCCAGGTTTAAGAACTGCACCACATGCCCAAAATTGTTCTTAGCGAGTGACAAGCACCAACACTGTCTCGACTGCCTTTGTGAGACCCATCATAGTGTGGTGCTCTGTCTGCTGTTCTTTTCCTTTAAGAACCTGCAAGGCAAGAGAACTCAGGCTTAAGAAATATCTGATGGAGGAGGGAATGCATTCATGTGCACACCGTGAAGTGGCAACGGCAATTTTGGTGGCAATAGTCAAGGCCCGTCATGCACACAAGAACCACAGTCATGGGCATAAGCATGGATCCCAAGAGAGACCACCTCCAAGTACTTCCTTCCATTCCCACTGAGAACCTGCAGTTGTATACAGCAGCTCCCTCTTCCAAATGGGTGAAGGTGGATAGGCAAACAAAACACCAGCTTCATTGGTGTTCCATTGGAGCCAGGGTGATCACTGATACCATTGGAATAAGCAGAACTCCTGCAGCCTCCATCGTATCCCCTGTACTCTGGGCCATGTCACACCCCTCACTTCCACCGCTGAACACTTGATGCTGCTCTAGGGATCCATGCATCTTTATGAGGCACTGGGTACAATGCAGCCATTGTCCCAGGCAGGCGAGCAGCTTCTCCTTTACCATCATGTAATGGTTCAACCAAAGGAACCACATCATCTGTCAGCGCCATCTGGTCCAATGGCACCACCCTTACTGGACCACTCAGAATATGACTGGTCCTTGGAGCCTGAATCACACTTTTCCCTGCAGCAACTGTATAGTGTGTGACCATATCCGTAGGCACGAGGGCAAGTCCCACCACAGCTATCCAGTGGGCCCTCTTATCAGAGCAGATTAGAGGCCTAACCGGCATGTGTGAGACAACTATTGCAGATGTGACCCTCCTTCAGAGTACATTGCACCATCAGTATATGAAGCACCATGTAGTACTGCAGGACCACTGGTACTGATGGAACCATTGGGACCAGTGGACTTATCCCTTCCAACTGGTGCATCTTCATCATTGGATGAGGCATTCATCCCACCAGCTCTAGCCCCTCCTGACAATCCTGGCTGATACCAGAACCTTTTGAGACATATAGCAATGACCCTGATTTTGCCAGCAGAAGATATCAAAGACTCAAGATGAGTTTCTCACCATCCAGCAACCAGCAGGTGTTGTCCATTCATACTGCCATCCTGCAGCTGCCCCAACCTCATGTACGCCAATGCCAAAATTTGCTGAAAGACACTATTTTGTTTCAGCCAAGAACACAGGCTTTGTCTGTACACCCACCATCAAACTCACTAGTGGTGCAAGCAGCCATTCAGCAGAGTAAAAAGCTAGACCTTATTGGCTGCAAGATATATTCATCTGCTGGCCTTCAATTCTGCATAACTAGCTACCAAGCTGTTCTAGCAAACTACAACTTTAAGTCATACTTAGACTGATGGAATTCCAGGCCTCTCTTCAGAAAGACAAGCAAGCTTTCATTGAGGAAAGCAAATTGGTATCCAAGTCTCCCTCCAGGTAGCAGTGGACACAGCAGACTTGGTGGCTCACTAACTAGCATGCAGAGTGGGGCTAAGAAGGGACTCCTGGCTGTAAATTTCTGGTTTTCCTAAGAAAGTCCAAACCACTTTGTAGGATCTCCCTTTCAACAACCACAAGCTATTCCTTGAAGGATTCTAGAGTGATTCTTTGGTCCCTGGGCCTGTACACTCTGGTCCCCCACAAGATTTCAGAATTGCCAGGCTTACTGACCGTAGTACCCACCCCAACCTGGCTAACAGTGTTACCCTCCACACCAACAGGAGCAAACCCACAGTTGCCAATGCTCCCAACACCCTTGACACTCCACCACCTCTATCTTTCTTTCATCAACACTCTCTGAGACACACCTTTTGACTCAACATCAGAGAACAGCTAACTACTCCCCACCCACCCGGTCTTTAGGAGCCATCTTGCTCTGTTTGCCCACAGCTGGAGCAAGATTACCACCAACTGATGGGTATTAGACACTGTATGCCATGGTTACCTGATAGAATTTCACACCTTCCTTCTCTGCCAGCCATCTCAGAACAGCTGTGTGGATCCAACCCAGATATGCCTTCTCTACAAAGAACTTCACATACTCCTTGTCATGAGTCTTCCTATGGCTCCAGGTGACTAGCCTGCTGGACCTTCTCCAGCTGTGATCTGAGCAAGGCCCATTAGATATAGTGCCAGCAAGGTAGCCCAATGCTCAGTGGGCCACTGTGCAGCTGTGGCCACCTGTTCAAAGGTGACCGGAAAGGCCTCTGGTTCATCTCCTGGTCCCATTTTAGTGAGTCTTAGGGGTGGTTCCCTCAATACACCTGTTGGCCCTCCCCCTGTGGCGGCAGTGGTCGGCGCCCCCTTGGGCTGTAGGAGTGTGGCCACCTGTTGCACCAGGCATTCTTGTTGGGTTTGGTGTTGGGTCACCAGTTCCTGGAGTAGCTGCTGCTGTTGCTCTTGCTGTGCCATTTGGAGTTGGTGTTGGCTTCCATTTGCTCTAAGAGCAGGGCCTGTTGCTGCTGCTGTTGCATTGCCTGCTGCTGTTGGCTTTCTAACATCCACTGAAAAAATCTTTTCAGGATCCATGGCTGCCTGATTTACTTCAAGCACCAGTCTTCTGAACCTCACAGCAAGTTCGGACCATTTGCCCACAGTCTCCACCATGTTGTCATGAGTTGGCTTATGGCTCCAGATGACGAGCCCACCAGAGTCCAATGGTTCAGGTCTTTCTCAGGTATCTCTTGCCTGGGTGGTAGCCAGGCTCCACAATCGGTGTCCCCTTAAGAGTCCCCTGGTTAGGACTTGGGTGGCCCAGCGCCCATAGCTCTCTATAGAACTTCCACAATTCAAGGATAGCAAGGCCTAGTGGTTAGTGTCTCTATAGATGCCCCCTCCCTGCTTGGGGTGGGGGGAGGTATGGCCTAGTGGCCGAAGTTTTTATAGAAGTTCCCCTGCTCAGGGATAGCAAGGCCCTGTGGCCCAGGGCCTTGCTGGGTGGCAAGAGCCAGCCAGAGGAGCACCAACAGGATGCTTCCTCTCAGGTTGGCTGTCCACCTCTGACTGAGCCGGCTGGCTGGCTTTTGTACCTTGAGCATGCCCAGCAGATGCAGGGGGGTGGAGCCTCTTCTGTCTGGAGAGTTTCCTTAATCCATGTCTCTCTAGTGTGGGGCTGGTATGCCCCATCACACTCCTAAAACGGACCATAGAAAAATTTAACATTACCAGAACTACAGCTTCTACTCCTCCTACTTTACCATACTGAAAAGCAGAGGCATGGAGCCTTTGCCCCATTTTGGACCTCAAGGCCTTAAACAGATTCATCTGCAAATTCTGCTTCCATATGGTCACAGTCTCTCAAATCTTCCCGTCCCTCAGTGTTGAGTTTTGTTAGCAGCTCTGTGTGAAAGATGCTTACTTTCATGTGGACGTTCATACTGCACACAACAAATTCCTTTATTTTATAGTGGAGCAATCCCACTACCAGTCCTGTGTCCTCCCCTTTGGGACAGCTACCACACCTCACATGTTCACAAAGGTCTTTACTGTTGCAGCAGCATACATACACCAACGGGGCAACTCCATTTTTCCACACCTGGATGACAGGCTTTTAGTAGCATCATCCAAAAAATACCTGCTTAGTTACTTAGGGCTCTCTCACTACTGTCATTATCAGTTACAATGCCATCTGCAAACTCAAGTCCGCTTCTGTCTCTCACTTCTGGGACACATGGTGGTATCCACCTTGATTAACCCATACACCCATTTCCAGGGGAAATGCCTCAGTCAGTGGCTGAGAATAGTATGCAATCCACAGAAAGGTCACCTAAACAAATGAGTATCTCTACCTCCACCAGTGGTAACCTTCTCTCATAATGGCTCAACCCATCCAAGGCTATTCAGGGCATCCCATTCCACCAACCTACTCCTGACATCACCCTCATGATAAGATGCATTGCTCGCAGGATGGGGCATCCACATACAGGGTCATACAGAGAAAGACCTGTGGTCCCCTGGAGAGGCAAGAATGCATGTCAGCACCCTAAAACTGAGAGCAGACCAACATGCCTCTCAAGCACTCCTTCCCCTCATTCAATACAAACACGTACAAATCTTGTCAGATAGTGTGACAGCAGTGATATACATAAACAAACAAGGCAAAATCAGATCTCAGTCCCTTTGCTGAGATGCTGTACGGCTATTGAACTGGTGCCTCTGCGACAGCACTTTGTTACAAGCAACAAATTTACTGGGCATGGACAATGTTCTGATGGACAAGCTCAGCCAGCCGTTCATTCCTTTGCAGTCATTAGTGGGAACTCCATGACCCCACTCTTTGCAGTATCCTTTGGTGGTGGGGCACCCCCTATCCATCCTAGACGGACCCATTCACCACAGCTGAAAACAGAAGACTCCCTTTTTCTGCTTCTTTGAGGATCACAAGGAGATGCTTTTCTCCTTGTATGTATGCCAGACCTTCACTATGCCTTCTTGCCAATTCCAGTCATTCCACAAATTCTTCCCAGAACAAAATGGGACCAATTGACATTACTGCTCATACCCCCATCCTGGCCCCAGCAGTATTGGTTCACAGACCTCCTCCACCTCTCAGCATGCCCTCCAATCCCTCTTCCCTCTTCAAACCTACTCATCCAGCAACAAGGCAAGATCCACCATCTCAACCCTCAACTTGTCCACCTCTTGATCTGTTATTTGGAGGGAGCTCATGAGTAGATAACCAGTACAGAATGTATTCACACACTGTCAATGCCCCACAACTAGTGCTTGCTACCAAGCCAAGTGGAGGCTCTTTACGAAATGGGCCTCCAATAACCACCATGCTTTATCAAATGTATCCATACTGTCCATCCTGGATTACCTACTCCACCATTGCATCTCTGGCTTCATCCATTCCTCCATAAGCATATACGTAGCAGCTATTAGTACCTTCTTTCCATCAGTACATGGTACTTCCATATTTAGCCACTCAACTTCTACTCAATTCCTACAAGGCCTACTGAACACCTACCCTTCCACCAGGGAACTCACCCTGGTCTTTGACCTCAACTTAATCCTTTCAGCTCTTACAAAACCACTGTTTGAACCCCTGGCCACTTGCCCACTTATTTACCTTTGCATGAAAATAATCTTTGTGGTGGACTGACCTTGGCCTGACAAGTCAGCAAACTGATGGCCATAATGGCAGATCCTTCTCCCTATAACTCCACTCCAAGTTTCTTCCCAAGTTGGTTTCACACAGCAAGGTCATTCATCTCCCCATCTTTTACCCTCAAGCATACACCTCCACAGAGAATGCACTTTTCAGTCCCTCGGTGTCTGTTGTTTGCCAGTGTTCTCCCTCCATCCTACCTGCACTTTCCACACCTTGGCAAGATTCTTCATCATGATAGCAGAACAGTGCCAGGTCTGTGCTTTCTCTTCTCTCTTTACATCTCCAAATGGATCTCCCACTCTATCATAGTCTGTTATTCCCTTTGCTGAGTTCCACTACCAGGGAGCACCAGAACTTACTCTGCACAGACATGGGTTGCTACATCTGCCTTCCATGTAGACGTCCCATGGCAAGGCATTTGCAAGGCTGCAAATTCACACATTCATTGAACATTACACCATACCCAACCCATCTGCAACAGATGTACCAGTAGACAGAATAGTCCTACAAGCTCTCACATCTGCTGGGCCCTATCAGTCCATCACCATCCTGGTTACTGCTCACTGTGCTACCCATATTTGAAATCCATATAGAGACTAGCATTTAAAAAAAGAAAGGGAGGTCACTTACTATAACTGGCTATGTCTACACTATGGACTTAAGCATTTAAGTTGACTTTACAGGGTAAGGCCTCCCCCTTCCCTGCCCCTGGGAGTGATGAGTTCCACCAGATCCAGCATGGGGGCCTTATCCGGCTCTGGTCCTCTGGATCAGGCTCCCAGGCCCTCTCCACCCACAGAGTGGGCTGGCAACTGGTTCGTGCAGTCTGCAGAGAGGGGCTGAGAGCGAGGGGAAGATGGTAAGTGGCCAGGGGACATGCCGGCTCCCTCTGCCCCTGGCCTCTTGCAAGTAGCCAGGGGAGATGCTGGTTCCCCACACCACTAGCTGCAGAGAGGGGCTTGGAGGTTGGGCTCCTAGTCCCTCCCTGGCCCTGCCACCTGCGCAGATGGGCTGGGGGGGTGTCACTGACACTGGGCACATGGGGCCCGTGCCCTGAATCTCCCTGGCAGGGCCCTGAATAAAGTTTGCCCAGGCAGCACGTGCGCTGAAGCCTGTCTGCCTGGGGAGGGTGGAGCTAAGCTGCCACCCAGCCCACAAACCCTGAGTGTGCTGCATGCTGTGCACGCAGACACTGTCAGTGTGGCAATGTGGCTGAGGATCAGCCGAGGGGTGGGGGAGCAGGCCCTAGGTCAGGTCGGGCCTGGCTGGTGGCTGTGCGGCTGAGAATCAGCTCAGTGGTGGGGGGCAGCCAGGCAGACCCCAGGTCAGGATGGGCCTGGTGGGCAGCTGTGTAGCGGAGGATCGGTCGGCGGGGGGCGGTGACAGGCAAGCCCTGGGTCGGGTTGGGCCTGGCTGATGGCTGCATGGCTGAAGACCAGCTGGAGGGTGGGAGGCAGGCCCTGGGTTGGGTCAGGCCTGGCCGGTGGCTGTGCAGCCAAGAGTTGGTCAGGTGGTGGGGGACACCCAGGCAAGCCCCCAGCCAGGCTAGGCCTGGCAGGCGGCTGTGTACTTGAGGATTGGCAGGGGGCAGGAGGCAGGCACCAGGTCAGGTCCAACCTGGCAGGTGGCTGCGCAGCTGAGGGTCAGCCAGGGGGTGGGATGCAGGCCCTGGATTGGCTGGGTCTGGCCTGCAGCAGCATGTTTGAAAATCCGTGGGGCTTGGAAGGGACGGGGCCTGGAAAGGGTGGGACTTGGGCTGGGGTGGGGTCTTGAAAAGGCAAGGCTTGGGCTGGGGGCGGGGCTTGGGATGGTACCCTGGATCTTTTCCTTACACAGTAATGTCCCTGTCTTCTAGGTTGTCACAAGTGGCCCAGGGACAAATTTGGCCCTGAGTCACTTGTCACTGTGGGCAGGAGGCTGAAGGGACTCAGCATCTTGGTCAGTTTCACTCCTGTTAAATTGACCAGGCTGCTGAGCCTCCTGCCTGAGGTGACAGGTGACCCAGCGGCCAATTCGGCCTGGAATCACTTGTGACCGCTAGCGGGAGCAGGCTTCAAGCCCCTGCCACCAGTGAAAGGGAGTGGGAGCAAGATCAGGCTCCTAGCCCCTCTTAGCCTACCCCACTGCTGGGGGAGAGGAGCTGGGAGCCAAATCCATTCCCAGCTCCTTGCCAGAGGGCAGGAGCCAAATTGGCCAAGGCCCCATCGGCCCCTGGAGCCAACTGGGCTCAGGGTACCCAATCGGGGCCGGAGTGGGGTAGGAGGAGGTGCACCCTGTGTATGTCTGCTCCCTGTCCACAGCAAACATACCCTGGAGTTGACTTAACACGGTTGACTTTAAGACTTCCAGGGCCCCCCAGTGTAGGCATAGTCACTGACGGCTCTTTGAGATGTGTGGTCCTTATCTGGATTCCAGTCCCACCCTGTGTCCCCTCTGCTGTGGGCTCAGTGACGGTCAGTAAGAGGAGACTGGGGTCATTGACCCATACAGCCACATAAGATCATGGACATAGCATGTGTACAACATGAGGTGTGCACATTGGTCAACAGACACTGCTCGGAACAGTTCTGGTTCCAGCAGATGACGTGCCTGGCCACCCATGTCTAAAATATAGATAGATACTTCATATCTTGAAGAACCATCAGTTAAATTAAGTGAACTCCTTAAATATCAGTGTTTGATGTTTATGAAAGCAGTACACCAGAATCCATGTTAAGTTTAGCCCTGTGAGGAGACAATTAGTAGTCGTATTAGAGAGTAAAATAGTTCTTCTGCTCTCACTTCATACCATGGCTTAAGTCACTGCTGTGACTCTGCTGTAATTACACATTACTGAAGCTAAAGCATGTACATTTATCCCCAGGCTTTGTAATTGTTGCTTATGTCCCATCTCCTTGGCATCATTTTTTGCTTTATAATATATTATGACTAATATTACCAACAATTTTCATGACACTGTAAAGAATTATAGATCAATTACATTTGAGATTGCAGGAAGAGGAGACAAATAGTGAACAGGGAAAAGCTGTCTGTTTTAAAAAGTGGCTATAATAATACAAATTAATTGCCAGTGATTTTCAAAGACATATTTATACCTGCAGGTATTATAAGCGAAGACATTTTTTTTTAAAAGGATGTTTCAAAGGGATTTCTTCAAACATGTAGTGTGTTAACAGCTCAGTTCCAGTTCTTATCTTTAGAACAGGACCACCACATTTTAGTATAATTAATTAAAGGGTTTTTACAGGCTGTTAGTTCTTGGGTTGTAAATGAATCATGCAGGAAGAGAAGGATTAGTATTGTATAAATGCTGCAGGAGGAAATATGTTTTTTTAAGTAAGGAAGAACAGGAAAAATATATACTGGTAGCAGGTATACTATTCTTACTTCTAATGCTATACTGATTCATTGGAAAAAAAAAAGTAAATTTTCAAAGGACCTAAAATTATCAGGCAATCCATTTGATTGCTCAAGGCATTCAAATCCTGTTGCTATTGCTGCTATTTATTATTTAAGTTCCATTAGTTCCTGGAGCCTCCTACTGAAACTCAGGCCCTGTTGTGGAGAATGCTATAATAATGTGTAGCAAGAGGTGGTCTTTGCCTAAAAACAGCTTACAATCTAAACAGGCAGACTGTGGGAAGGGAGCCCAGAGGTTTAGGAAATGATTACCCAATATATTGGTAGCAATGCCAGGAGTAGAATCCCAGTCTCTGCCTGAATCCCAGCCTAACGCCTGGCCACTGGATCACTCTGTCATGTGGATTTAACGCTGCTTCACTGAAGTTACCAGAAAGCCTCACATTGACTTCAGTGAGATTTTAGATTAGGTTTGCATACCTGGGTTCTGGTGATGCACATGGATGCATCCACAATTAGAAGCTTGTTATGTCTTGAACTTATTTATATAGTACTTCATGCCTCCATTCATCTTACCTGATAATTACTGTCCTTTGCATAGTAATTTTTGATCCTGTCTGTAAAACAGTTCCCTTTGAGTTCCCTGTCCTTGCCAAAGTTCTCCTATATTTTAGTCATGCACCTTATTTCATTTAACATTTGTAGAATGAATAGTATATCATACATTTATGAATCCTATGATAATTTTGAAAACTTTTCCAGTAGGTTACTTCAAAATGTCTGTTACTCCACTAAGGAGGATATCCAAATTATTTTAATCTAACTTTATAATCATCTGGTTTATAGTGACTCTCAGGAGTCAGGCTCACCAACTTTTGTTCCTCAGACATAGTCATCCTTTTACATTCTGCTGCATTTCAGAAGAGACTGAATATTACTTTTTATTTTCTTTTAAACAAATCTTTTAATCTATAGCAAACTAATGCTGGATGGTTTAAAAACAAGAGCATAAACTAATTAACTTCCTGCATGTTCTTCAGGGTCAACCAAATCATTTCAATGAATGGTGGGTTACTCACCAGTAAACATCCTTCTTCGAGATGGGCTGCTTGGATCCATTCAGTAATAGGTGTCTCCATGCTGGAGCGCCAGATTGGTCAGAAAACTTTTGTCCCAGCCTGTCAGGAGAGGGCAGGTGGCCTCCGCCCCTCGCTCCACCCGCAGCTATATATACAGCCGTCTCCCGACCCCTCCTCAGTTCCTCGGAGTCGCCAACTCCATGTGCAGGGATGGAGGGGAGGGACCTGAATGGATCCGAGCAGCCCATCTCGAAGAAGGACAGTTACTGGTGAGTAACCCACCGTTCTTCTTCAAGTGCTGCTCGGATGAATTCAGTAATAGGTGACTACTAGCCATGCTGATGGATGGTGGTTGAAGTTGGGTCTTCTGCCTTCAGCACAGCAACAATGCCCCAGAAGGGAAGAGGCCCACGGGAGAAGACTCTAACCAGAGTCAAGAGACAAACTAGGCTCTTGATGCGGCACAGCAGAAAGAGCAACTGAGGGCCAACCTAGGTCAGGGGCAGGGCCGAACCCGCTGAGACATATAAGTGAGGGCAGGACGGATCAAGGTCACCATAGCGAGGATGAAGAATGCAACATGAAACATAGAGGGTTGTGTTTGGTGGTCCACTTAAGTGGTATAACACAAGGTATGAAGGCCAGAAGATAAGTGTCTGGCCATGGGGCCTTGTAGTGTGAGCTCGTTAGGATACACTGGAGGCCAACAGAAGCAGGTTGGCCATAATGACTGTAGCGCGCACAAGAAACAAAGGAAAGGATGAATATTATCTCATGGGATGAGCACATCAGGGCCTGAACCAGGACTCAAAGAGTCATGGTGAGGCCTGGCAGATGTGGGCCAGGCAGGTAGCCGCAGGAGGGATGAATCTTATGCCCTGGACTGACCACGACCAGCCCTAGCAGTCTGGTCAAAGAGAGTAATAGTGAAAATGCGTTTGTATAGGGGAAGAGGGGACCCTGAGAACAATCGAGAAGGGTGTGGGTAAGACACTTCAAGCCAGTGCACTGAAGGCCAAAGCCACAAGTGGTGTAGTAGGAGGCACAGGGCATGCCGGCTACAGGATCTCGAGTTAGTATGTGAGGCGTACACTTCAAACCGAGTATGGTAGCAAAACCGGGGTTTCTCTCTGGAGGGGTACTCCAGGACACTGGCACCCCCATGGCAGCGGAATAGCCTTGGGTGGTACCAATAGAAGTCTGGGTGACGCTAGAACTCGCGGAGAGGGAGTGAGAGAGAGAGAGCGCCACTTCTTGGCCCGTAGTCCCGTGGGATTCCGGCATCATGAGGATGCAGTCAAAGGGGGGAAGTGAGGGCGGGAAGGATGCCGGCTATCATTTGGCTACTCAGTTGAGGTGGCCAAGGGGCTCGTAGAGATGCTGTATAGGGATACAGTCTCGCATGCCTAGGGCACCAGCAAAGGGATAGTTTCACAACTATGTGGTGTTAACGTGAGCACCAGGGGGAGGACACATTGATGCGGGGCTACCCCCCAAATATGGTTGTCAGGGGACAGAGAAGTCATCTTCGATCACCTAGGAAGCGAAACTACTCAGATAGTAGCAACTGCAGAATCCCGGAAGTATCCTGGGTTTAGAGAACCAATGTGGAGGGTTGTTTCCAGTCGAGGAACCGGATGGTGTTCCTCGTGGGGCGTACAAGCCTCTGGATTCTGAGTGTTTTGGAAACAGGAACCGTGACTTGTTTTCCTCTGTTTATATATGAGCAACATATATCATCTGGTCCTTCAAGAAGGTGAGGGAAACAAAGGTCCTGGTAAGGTAGTGACTAGCATAGCATGGAGGTGACCCAACGATGGAACTGTAGGGCCCCAAGCAAATAGCAGGTTGGTACGTGCCCAAGAGATGGTACCCTGCCAGCATACGTGTCCTAGGGGCAGGGAGGCTAGGCGGGGATTACAAGCAGCTCGGGAAGGAGCTTCCGTGCTTGGAGTGAAGACTTCTACCCGACTATGACAGGGGAGTAAGGCCTGGAAGGTGGATGCTGATGTAGAAGGTCCAAGATAAGGTATCCCGCCGCTGTTCCTGTTCCAAGGGGGAGGCGATGTTGGTGCCATCCCTGTAGGTTCCCTGATCTGGAAGGTTCCAGTCAGGTATACTAGGTCTCTGCTTCCCGAGTGTGGGGGTGGGGGACATAAGGAGGGCTGGCCACAGCTTCAGGTAGTGTGGGTCTAGGACAAGGACTCTTGGGATAGGTGTCCTGCTAGTGACTAAGGTTTCCTGCTAGGGAAGGGGCTGTTACAGAGCCTCAGCTTCCATGAGGAAAAAGGGAATAAGGGTGGCAGGGGTTGGAACGCTCTGCCTTGGCCTTCCTTAGAGACTAGGGTCCGCCGTGATGATGCGGGCACGACCCGCCTGACGGGTAGGGTTGTGGAGGTTCTTGTTGAGCCGAGGTATCGAGGGCCCCAGTAGAGCTTGCTGCCCAGCATGTTGACGGTATGCTAGCGAAGGTATCCCCCACCCCCGACCTGAAATCGAGAATAGGGCCTACCTGATGTAGGGCATCTGGGTGAACAGTAGTGGTTCTGCGCCCAGATGAACACCGCGTATGGACATTGTGGAGCCTCTGCAGCAGTGGCTGAGGCCACTACGAGACGTGCTTCTCTTCCCTGTCAAGACCCATTCTGACGCGAACAGCACAGGAGTTGTTGGTTGAAGGGTACCCGATAAAGAGGTGGTGGGCCATGTGAGGGGCGTATTCCTGTAAGTGCCTGGGGTAGCAGCTGCCGAGGATATGTAGGGGTAGGCCCCGGTACCGATGTACTAGCGGTGCAGGGGACAGGGGCTGGTTTGTGTGACCCGTGTTTGCCTGAGACTGGGGGGGGGTGGACAGGACACAGCCAGAATTACTGCAAGGGAGGGAAGCCAGTCCCAATCGAGCCCCATTCCCCTTTCCCAAGGAAGGGAGAGAGCATCAACTGTCCACTGCGACAATACAGTGAAGTCTTATTGTACCCCGGATAACTTGAAACTAGGGTGGCAGCTAATTGGGTGGGCACCTTCGCCACAGGTGGGAGAGGAAAGAGGTCTCAGCACCTTGCAGTGGGGTGATGACAGTGGCAAAGAAAACTTTTGCTGTGTTCCCACGATGATGTAGATGAGTGGGAATTGAAGGTGGGGGCTTATGTGGGAGGGGTGGGTCCAGGAGGGAGGAGGCCGAAGTATTTGGCCTCTCCCCTGGGGTCCCAAGCGGTGCCCACCACCGATAAGGTTTCTGGGGGAAATGGCGTCACCTCCAAAAGGCAGGTCAAGGACCGCCTGTTATGCGTTAGGGGGTGCTCTAGCCTCCCTGAGCCAGGCCATCCGGTGAATAGTTACTGCTGAGGCCATAATGTGGGCGGCTGTATCCACCGCATCGCGGGCCGAGAGGAGGAGGTCTTGGGAGATTATATTACCCTCCTCCAGGAAGGCATCATATTCCTCTCTGGCCTCGGGTGGGAGCAAGCACCAGAATTTCGTGACCAACTCCCACACATCCAGCAAGTGTCTGCTGGTTATGGCTTGATTGTTTGCCACTCGCAGTTGAAAGGCTGAGGAGGAGTAGACCTCACGGCCCAAGAGGTCCAGTTCCCTGGCCTCCTTGGAAGAAGGAAAGGGGTTGCTGGGGAGCTCCCCCGGGCCTAATGCTATCTGTACCATGTCCCATGGGGGAACCGGGTGATCAGCAAGGGAGGGAAAGTCCGATTCAGGAACCCAATATTTAATGCCTGCTGTGTCTGAAACTGGGGCAGTAAAGCTTGGGCTCTGCCAGCGGGAACATGTGAGGTCCCATACACTCAGGTGAAGTGAGATTGTCAAGAGTTCTGCTGAGGCAAACACTGGCCTGAAAATGGTATCCAGAGGAGGCCTGAGGGCTGCACCTCCATTCCCAGATGGGCTGTAGCCCGGCGCAACAAATCAAAATGCACCGATAAATTCCACGTATAGGACCGCAGTGCCAGGGACAAAGTGGTACTGGGAGCTCACCGTGATGGAGACGGAGTCTCCCGGGGGGACCATTCCTGTGGGCGGAAGCAGAACGGCGACGGCACCAAAGTGCGGCACGAGGGTCGCTTAGAGCCCCTTGATGGCCCTTCCTCCAAACTGGAAGCAGGGGAAGGAGACCGAGACCCTCGGGGCAGTACCAGTGATGGCAAGGTGATATGTTGCCGGGGGGATGGCCCTATGGTACCAGGCCCAAATGGAGTGGGAGACGGGGGGCTAGATGGTGAAAGAGAGTGGAGCCCGTGTTGGATCCAGGCCTTAGAAGTAAAGGCGGCACCGGGGTGATCTGGGCATGAGTGGCACCGAGCTGTGCCGCCGGGGTGATCCAGGTACCGGTGGTGCTGGGCTGACCGTAGGTGACCTTGAGCGGTGCCGAGGAGCCGGGGTGCCGGGTTGGCGCTGGGGTGCTGAAGTCAGCACCAAGGTTGTGCGGCAGCGGCTACCAGTGGTACGGTGCCATGTGTGCTCCAGTGCCGAGCTGGGTCTCGGCACCAGGCGGGAACCCAAAGTCTCGGGTGAAGAGTGCCGAGCCTCCCCAGAGGCTAGGGCACGGCGCCATTGTTCCCCCTCCTTGATGGTTCGAGGTTTAAAGGAGAGGCAAAAGGAACAGGCTGAGACCATATGGTCTTTGCCCAGGCGCCTGAAGCACTTCCCATGGGGATCATCCCGGGGGAAGGCCTTGCCACACTCGGCGCAGGGTTTGAACCCTGGCATGATTGAGCAATGTTCCGGTCTGATGGTGGAAGGCTCCTGTGGTGGAACTGTGTCCACAAAGAGGTGCTCCTAGTTGGGCAAAAAGCTCATAAAGGAGAGGACAGGCTGCTTGCATTCGCAAGGAGCAGAAGTTCCAGATCCGATGCGCAAGGCGGAAGAAATGAAACTGAGGAGGGGTCGGGAGGCGGCCATATATATAGTCACGGGGTGGCGCGAGGGGCACTGGCCGCCTGCCCTCTCCTGACAGGCTGGGGCAAAAGTTTTCCGACCAATCCGGCACTCTGGCACGGAGACATCTATTACTGAATGCATCCGAGTAGCGCTCGAAGAAGAAATATGGTTTTCAGTTTTGGTTTACCTAGACGTAATGTGCTCTCAGCAGTTGAGATTTCTTATTGGATTACATTAAGCAGCTATGTAAGGAAAGGCTTTCATAGAAAAAACAAATCTAAAAAATCTTTCATTGCGTTTGATGGACACTCAGGCAAACTAATTCTCTCTGTTTGTGGAACAGTTTATTAACTTTTGTCAGCATTCTTACTACATAAGGTTGTCATTCATATACAGCTGCCTCAACAAGAGTATGTGTAATGGTACTCTTCCTGTCCTGTACAGGTCATCAGAAGGATTTGAATCTACAATATTCACCTCTAACAGCATGCCACCTCTGCTTCTTGAGCTGAAGAAACACTACATTACTGATAGCTATAGTAAACTTTTATTCTCCTTTATGGATTAGTGGCTGTCATGCAGCACAGACATCTATTCTGTACTTAAATGTGTGAGTGCTTATATAACCCCTACCTCAACAGCTCTAAAGAAGGGTCAGATCACTGTGTTAAGAAATAGTTTTTGCCAATCAACAGGAAAGATTTTTACGTATAGGTTAATAGTGAGGTTGTTTGATCTGATCATTTAATATTTAGCAAAGTAAACTTTTCTTCAACCTGTCAACAGCTTTCCTTTTCTCTTAACTTAGGTTCAGTATTTTTTTCTTCCACTGTACCTGACATAGTTCTGTATCAGATTCCCATATCAGCAGAGGCCCTGAATTAATCTGTTACTCACCTACAACAGCATTCATAATATTATCAATCTCATTGCCAGCTAAAGTGTAATAACTGCTGAGTCTGCATAACCAATATCCTTTAAGAGGAAATTTTTAGAAAGAGTGTGGAAGGTTGAATTGTCTCAAAGGGCATGTATTTGATAAAAATTGATTGCTTATCTGAAATTATTGCTGAAAGCATGGTGGAGTGTGACATTAATCGGCACTTTTTCAGTGGGAATCCTGAACTGTCCATTTAAAAATACCAAGTTTGCATGTACAGACCCTACATTTGCACTTACTAAGGTAAGACAGGAATCCAATCCTGCAGCCTCTTCTGTGGCTGTGGAAGGTATTGTCGATGATAGAAAAATGCAGTTCTATCATGAGAGGTGAGGCAGCATGGCTTGTGCTATGGAGGCACACCCCCCAGATGCCATTGGGCCCTGCTCCTTCTTTTCTGGCTCTTTTTGCCAAACATTAAATAAGAAGCAACTAGGGATCATCTGCTTGAATCCAATGACTGTTAACATGTGCTCATGTAGGGGCTACAACCAACCCAAAGCCTATTGCTGCTATTCCACAGCCTATTACAAAAAATAGGATTATGTAGGTTGTATGTTTATAAATAGATGCATTCACAAACTGATGGCTGTAGTTGCGGAAGCTGCTGGAAAATGTGTCTTTATATCCATTTGTTTATCATATGGGGAAGCAGAGTTTAACAATTCATGACTGCCCATAGGTTCATTGTAACTGTTTGTTTAATTAGATTAGTTAGCTAATTAGACTAATTATTTTGTGTTTGTCTGGCGCTTTGAAGAGGTAGAGCAGCAGTTTTTGACCACTGTGTCAGGGCACATTACGTTGTTGCCACACAGCAGTAAGTGTGTCACGGTGAGTCAGGGTGATGGATGGGGCAGATTAACACATGGGACAACTGGGCCCGTGCCCAGGAGCTCACCATTATGGGGGGGGGGCCTCTATGCCCTGCCGGGACTGGGGGGCAGTGGGGCATGCCAGCCCAGAGGCCGGGCTCCATGCTCCTGCCCTGCCCCTGGGGCCAGCCACTCTGCCCCCAAGGGCAGAACAGGCTGGCCATGGCCTGGCTGGTCAGCTCCTGGCTCCAGAGGTGGTGAGGTCAACTGCTGCATGCAGTACAGCACAGTAGAAACTGCACCACATGGACTAGTTGGCCTCTCCACCATCGGGGGCCGACCAGCCAAGCCGCAACTGGCCTCTAGCCCCAGGCCTCCCCCACCCATGCTGTGTCAGGGCCCTAGCCTGCTGGGGAAGGTGGGGCCAGGGGGGCAGGGCTGGGTGGGGGGGACTACTGGTGGCTGAGGCCCAAAGGTCCCTCTGCCCCTGATCCGCCACTAGACATGGCTGGATTTGGTCTGAGAGGAGTGGGCCAGTGTATCTTTTAGGGGCACAACACAACACCAAGTGTGTCACGACTTGCAAAAGATTGAGAACCTCTGAGGTAGAGCATTGTGAGTGTTTTACTAATCCTGTTCTGTGATGTGGACTGAGTAGCTCATTTTGGTATTAAAATAAGATATGAGCAAGAAAATATTTTGCAAAAGAGGAAAAGACAGTGGCAAATTATAAAAAGTGGTGCAGTGGTTGATGGTCTTTCATGAGTCAAAGGTGTCTCACTGAGGAATATTCCCACCACTACCACCAAGCAGCCCAAGAACCTACAGATACCTTCCTCCCAACACTTTAGGAAGAAAGATTCTACGTGGACTCCTCCTGACAGCCAGAACAACAGACTGGACTTCTACGTAGATTGTTTCCGCCACTGTGCAAATGCTGAAATGGTGGACAAATGACATCCCCTGCACCATAACCAAAGCCATGCAAGCACAGTGCCATCCACAACCTCAGAAACAACTCTGACATTATCATTAAGGAGACTGACAAAGGACATGCTGTCATCATCATGAATAAATCAGATTACAATCAAGAGGCTTATAAACAACTCTCCCCTTCAACATTCTATAAACCACTTCTCTCTGACCCCACTGAGGAATATCAAAAGGAATTGCACCACATATTCAAGAAACTCCCCAAAGCAGTGCAGGAACAAATCAAAAGAAACAAACCACCAGAACGCTGAGCAGGGATGTTCTATCTACTACTGAAAATCCATAAACTCAGAAACCCCAGATGCCCCATCATCTCAGGCATTGGCACTCTGCCAGCAGGTTTATCCAGCTATGTGTATTTTCTCTTTTGATGCTACTCTGTCGACACTCCCTGCTACCTTTGAGACACCAAGGACTTCCTAAGGAAGATTCAGTCCATTGATGGCCTTCCAGAAAACACCATCCTGGCCATGATGGATGTAGAAGCTCTTTACACCGACATCCCACACAAGGCATTAGGCACACTATCCCAGATGATGTCATGGCACACCTTGTGGTTGAACTGTGTGACTTGTACTCACACACAATCATTTCAGATGTGAAGATCATTTATATCTTAATGTATGATGTAGAACAACACTTCCTCTACTCTTGTCCCCGTGTACCACTCCTCTACTTACACTGCACTGATGACACTTCATCATCTGAACCCATGAAAAAGGAAGCCCTTGAAGATTTCCACAGAGATTTCAACAGTTTCCACTCCACAATCAATCTTTGCCTAGACCACACAGGAGACTTTCTGGACACTAAGGTAAAAAATAAGTGATGGGGACACAAAAACTACCCCATACCATAAACCTCCTGACTGCTATAGTTACCTACATCCCTCAAGCTTTCATCCAGGACACACAATCCATTGTCTACAGCCAAACCCTAAGGCTATGTCTGCACAAGGCTTCTAAATCGAAACAACCACCATTGTTTCAGTTTAAAAATAGTCACGTCCAGATGACGTTTTCTTTATTTTGAAATAAGGAGCTCCCTTATTTCGAAATAAGGACAATCATTTTGATACAGTAAAACCTAGTTTGGTATCAAAATGAGAGTTATTTTGAAATGGTGGTTTTGAAATAATCGCGCTGGCTCTGTTATATCAATATGCCCCACATATTGATATAACAGGTGAACTTCCTCCCAGGGTGCATGGCACCCTGGGTGGAAGTCCCCCCCCCAGCACCCTGGCCAGGGAGGGAGGGGAAGTGCAGGGGGCCCACGGAGGCTGGGGTCCAGGAGCTGGCTCCCGCAGCTTGCCGGGGGTGCTGGCAGCTAGTGGGGGGGCTGTGGATGCAGAGCCCTCTGCCCCCATCAGCCCTGGCCCCATGGCTGCTGCGGGGCGGTGGGTGCCGAGCCCTCTTGCCCCCGCAACCCTGGCCCTGTGGTTACTCGGGGAGAGCAGGGCTGCAGGGGCAAGCAGGCTTTGGCATGTGCTGCCGGCCAGGGGCCAGCACCCCCACAAACCTGGGGAGCCAGATCTGGGACCCCCTGCCTAGCAGAAGCTGGAGTGTCCCACGGTCCCTCCCCTGCTGCTTCACCAACAGCAGGGGAGGAAGGGCAGGGGGATCCCTGCCCTGGGTGCTGTTTTCCCCTGCCTGGCTCTCCAGCTGAGCTCCAGGCATGTGATTCAGTGGCAACGTGGCCCTGGCAGGGGGCTATATTGCCACACCTCCCATGGTGACCCTCTCCTGAATCGAAATAGCAAGCTTGTTTCAGGACTTGCTATTTCAATTTGGTGGTTTTCCTTAATCTGATTTAAATTAAATCGAATTAAGGATTTTATTTCAAATTAGTTTATTTTGAAATAAGCATCTACATGTGAACATAGCCTAAGATATTACCACATTTGCTCTATTTCCTCAGAGACAGGCCTTCAGGATCGCTATTAAGAATTCTTAAAACTATAATACCCACCTGCAGTAGTGAGGAAACAAATTGAAAGAGCCAGATGGGTACCCAGAAGCCAGCTACTACAGCAGGAGGCCAAAAAAGAAGACAACAGAACTCCACTGGTCATCACCTACAACCCCAAGTCAGACCTTGGTAGCACATCATCAAGGATCTACACAGCCTATTCTACAAGACAATCTCTCGTTCTCTCAAGCCTTAGGAGGCAAACCTCTCCTTGCTTACAGATAGCCTCCCAACCTTAAGCAGATACTCACCAGCAAATACAGACCTAACAATAGAAACATTAAGGCAGGCACGTATAATTGCAACAAACCCTGTTGCCAAATTTGTCCACATATCTGCACAAAAGATACCATCAAAGGACCTCATCAAGCCAGTTACTCCATCAAGGACTCATTCACCAGCTCATCCACTGATGGGATATATGCTATCGTGGCAGCAATGCTTCTCTGCTTTATACATTGGACAAACAGGACAGTCTCTGTGCAAAAGAATAAATGGAGACAAATCTGACATCAGAAATAATAACATTCAAAAACCAATAAGGGAACATTTCAGTCTACCCGCTCACTCCATGGAAGATATGTTAATCTCCATACTTAAGCAAAATGAATAGAAATCAAACTTTGAAAGAGAAACTGTAGAGATGGAATTCATATGCAAATGTGATGCCATTTCCTTGTGCTTAAATAGAAATATCTTCTGGCTTACTTATTACAAAGGATGATTTGGCCTTCTCTGTGCCTTCTTTTTATCTCCCCCCTTCTAATATGCTGTTCCACACTGTTTGAATCTAAACAACTGCTTTGGTTTGTTGCAACAATCTGACCTGATCTATAACTTATACTTCCCTCCATTTATTTTCTTTCCATTCTGTTAGTTCACCATCTTCAAGCATCTGACAAAGTGGGATTTTCTCCCACGAAAGCTCATGTGATAAAAAATTGGTTAGTCTTTTAAAAGTCCCGCCAGACTCCTTGTTTGTTTTGAATAACCCCCAGTTACCACAATGCTGGTAATATTTTATCTTCAGCAGCTCATTCTGAAGATGAATAGAATATCACAGATTTGCAAACCCTTTGGGAAGCAACACGAAGGGGCCAGAGTACTGGATCTTTGGGTTTGTTGACTTTTTGGTAGGAACTTCTGATTGTGTTTGAAGCTTGTTGTGCCACTGTACATTCTTCAGTCTGGATCCTTGGCACACTCCTAACTCCTCATGAAGTAAAAAATGAACAGCCTAATATGACAGAAATTAGAGAAGTGATGTGTAACGGCTACATTTGGTTCAAATAACTGTTTTGCAATGGAAAGTCAGCAACTGTTTTAGGTGGGAAAAAAAATGCAGAATTGTTCCCTACATCAGTGAATGTGAAAAAATGCAGAAGAAATATCTGTGTGAGTTATGGGGAAAGAGGAAGAGAATCATCAGCAAGCTACATGGCATAAAGAGGGTCATTGGAATGGGAGTCAGGAAACCTAGCCTGTTTTCCTGGCCCTGTGATTCACCTGTTCTGATTGCCTTGAAGAAGTTACATGAAACTCTCTAAAAAAGTTTCCTCCTCTGTAAAATGGGAATAATAAAACTAAAGAATTCTTTGTACAGTGCTTCGAGATCTTTGAGAAAAGCTCTAAAACAGCTAACTCTTATTATTCTAAATCAGGAATGATAGAACTGTGACAGATTTCTTTTGAATGTCTCTTCCTGCATTTGTTCATGCTTTACAAGAGTTACAGTGGAAGAATAATGCCTACTGATGTAAGTAAGACCCACAGAACGTTGAAACAGGAGCCAAAGTAGGCCTCGGTAACAACCAACTTTGTGGTGGAGTGGAATGTTATTTTATTTGAATGCTGTTTATGTATAGCACCTTCTTTCTTTCCGTTTTTACTGGCCCTTTAAAAACAGGACTTCCCATTTCAGAACAATTATTTTTAATCCAATACAGCTTTTGTAAGTCCTGCCTGTAATCATTGTAATAACCTGCCCCTGTTATTGCAACCGTATGTCCTCATTTATATTCAGTGGCTGTGCTTCACTAAAAGCTACTTTGCTCCGCTCTGTGTCCCATTGAAGAGGCTATGGCTGCTTCCTGTCCTCTTTGTACATTGCTGCAGCTGAGGATTCTTTACCAGTGACCTCTCAGTGGTCACTCAGTTGTGCCAAGTATCTATGTTCTGTGAGACTAGTCCAAACAAATGAGTGCGGTGAGGCTTCTGCTGCTGCCCATTGTGTCTGACCTGAACAAGCTGGGAGCTGTATAAAACATCCCTTGGGATTTGGAAAGCAGAAGTAGGCACTGCAAAGAACATTTAGGGGATTGGCTGGCATTGTCACGTGACTGATGCTAGGCAACATGTGCTATTGGCCTTCTTGGTTGCAGACGGATCAGAAGGAACATCGGTTTGTGTGTGTGTGTGCAACTGAGGCTGTGATTTCTCCGCAGCAGTCTGGGGGAGCTTTAACACTTCTACTGAGGTAAGCAGTAGCGATGTCTCTTTATTCAAATAAATTAGCTGCTGGGAATGGATGCAGCAGGAATTTTTTGGAGCACGAGCATGGAGTAAAATAGAAAAAAGAGCTCCATACTTAAATTCTGTATTTTGTTTTCCTTTTTAATTCTAAATTAAATGTGATCTAAGCTGAAAGGTACTCAAATATGCCTAGCATTTTTCTTAGATAATTAAAAATCATTGTATTCTATTCTGTTCAGTTTTACATCTTGAGAGCATTATGTTATACATTAGCAAGTAGTTGCACAGGCAGGCAGGCACTGAAAATAGTGCATAAATAAATTCCTCTCTTTCTGATGGGGTGGAGATGAGAAGTTTGATATTAATACCTGTCTTTGCATGAAAAGCATCAGGTCATTTTTACAAAGCAGGCTGTCTAAAACAAAACCTGTAAAATGCCTGTGATGAGCAGTCAATTGATACACATTCTGAGATGCGTGTTGGGAATATTAAACCAAAGGCACAAGACTGATGATCAGTATTCTAATGAATTTGGAGTTTATGGTTTTTATATTGTATTTAAAATAGAACAGTGAATAAAAGACGGCAGCCTGTTTAAACAGGTTTTGAACTGTAGCCAATAAAAAAAAGCCTATTGTAGTACGATGACAGGCATACATTTTAGCCAGAGACTGCACAAAAAATAGATTCTGTGTATTACCTCCAAAACTATAAAATAGACCAAATAACTGTCTATGGAAAATATTTTAATAATGCAATGAAAGTGACATTTATGCAAAGATCATTAAAGCAGTTGTTGAAACCAGTGAAAGCTGCTCAGGGTTAAACTGACAGCACCACAAACAATGAAAAGAAATTGAACTGTATTATGAATAAATGGCAGTGCAGCAAAACTACAGAGCCTATATTCAAACTGAGAAAACCCTTTTGTAAGTACGGAGAACATTCAGGCTACATGGATGTAGTAGCTTCTCCAGAGAAGCTGCTGCAAAAGAGAAACCAATGTTTTCTAAACTAATCAGGATCAGGCTTTTTAAATCTTTTAGGAGAGCTCCCTGGAAGTAAATCAGCAATGATAATGTGCTTTTGATGAATGGCGCTGTCATTTTTCAGCCGCTGCTAATTTTTTTAAGAAATTCAAAAGACCAGATTAACCAGGAAAGTTCAAAAGACTAAATAAATAAATAAATGAATAAAAACAAAAGCACCACTAATCTGTAACATGCCTCTGCATTATTAATTCTGGGAAGCGAATTCTGTGGCACAGAATGAATAAGTTCTGTTTTCCATTCACAGAATCATTTAACCAGTAGCAGTTACATTTCATGACTTTACTTCTATAAGAAAAGCAATAATATGTGCTAACCGGATCTAAAAGCATTCTATTTGTTCAACTTTAATACTGTATAGTCAGAATTAAAACTGAGCCTGCAAACATTGAGAATGTTTCTTACTTTGCTGTCCTCCACAAGTGACCTGTGTGATTTGCTTTGTTTGTAAAGCTATTTAGCGTACTATACCTATCTTTCATAAAGAATTCTTTGATGCACTGACAATAAACAAATTATGGTACATTTAATGCTGGCTGCTGATGATTTTCTGGGATTTTGTACCATGCTTGCAGTTGAATAACAACAGTTCATTAGAAGCCCATTTGCTTTTTTTCAAGGTTGAAAACCTGGGAAGATACATATAATCCAGTTAAGAAGAATTGAATATAGCCCGCAGTTTGTAAATTGATGTTCTATGTATTTGTTATGGATGAGGAACAGATTGAAGTTTTACTCTTCTCATATATGAAGATTTTTTTTTTAGAGTGATAGAGGAGGAGACATAAACAATGATGATTGCTTGATGCAAAATACAAGTGTATCTTGAACATATTAATAAGGTAAAAAAAAAGTGATGTGCAAATATACAGAAATAGTGGAGAATTCCTTACACTAAAGAAATGTTTATGTACAGACTTTTTTGACATCTGGTGTGTTAGAAAGTTTCAAGACATTGGATTGCCCCATCCCTTCTTGATGGCTCTGATGTAGTATTTGCACTTCTATCTACTCCTGGAAGCTCTACCCTGGAAAGCAGTTTTAAACTGAGTATTTATAGAAGCATCAGTAGGGGAGGGTGAAGAGCAAATGTGCTGGATCAGTTTTTAGCTCTGATGCCCTAGCCATACCCACTCTCTCTCCATAAGTTCCACAGGGGTAACTGTTAGTCTAGTTCATCAAAACAAACAAGGAGTCCAGTGACACTTTTAAAGACTAACGTTAATTTATAGCATGAGGTTTCATGTCAAGTATCTACAAAATGGGATCTCTCCCATGGAAGATCATGCAATAAATGAATTTGTTAGTCTTTAAAAGTGCCACAAGACTTCTTGTTTGTTTTTTGTCTCTCCATAGCTGTCCATATTTGAGATTTTGCTAGTGATGAAGGTCCCCTAGAAGAAGAGAAGTTGTTAAACACAAACAGTGCAATCCATCTCCATGTGGACTTTTTTTGCTGGGCCCTAAGTTACACCAAACCTGAATAACCTAGGATGGAATCTAGCCCAATGCAAGTAAACACATTCTTCCTTCAGGACTTGCCTGTAGTAGAGATTTTGGTGCTCCTGTAACTTGAGCTAATCAGTTTGCCAGGTAACTGCTTAACTAATATGACTATAAATTCTAGTACTGATTCTCAAAAAGTTTGTTCCTGAGAATGGATTTGTGTAGGCAACAATTCTTTAAATTGATTGTTCCAGGACACAAATGTTTGTGGAATGTCTAGATTAGTTTATGAAAATGTGTTAGTTAACTAGAGTTAATTGGCAATCAATTATCTTGATTTAAAATCTCTAGAGAAAACTTGTCTCCTCAGACTTAAGCCAGGTTGAACCACAGCTAAGGAAAAATGTGTGTCCTGAAAGAAATATTTCTGAGTTGGCAACACAAGAATTTGTCTTATTAGTTAACTCAAATTAATTAGTCAGTTAGCGCAAGTTACAAGAAGACCAATTTAATGTAGACATATGTTAAACCACTCCACTGCAATCTCAGTGAAGTTAATGTAGCTGCACTGGCGTAAATGTGAGAATTAGTCCTAAGGTATGCATGCATGCATACGGGCTCACGCTTGTGCACACACACACACAAACTACCCAGAGAGGATAGACAAACTAGGAAAATTAGCATTAACTTTCTTCATTAACTTTCTTGACTTAGACCAGCTAAAGAAAAAAGGTACATAGTTAAGTCTCCGATTTTAATTAGAACTAAAATAAATATTTGTTCTATTTTTGACACTTCTGTACCGGACCACCAGAATCAGCTTTCTGATCCAGTTAGCACTATGCTATAAAGAAAATCACTTTTGTTTTACCTGAATACACATGTACTATGGCTGATTTCCTTGAGCTTATCTGATGATAAGCACCGTGAGTTTGAGTTTGAAATGTGATCAGTTGTTCATAGGGCTGTTGATCCAAGTCATACAGTAAAGGGATAGGGATAAATCTTGCTATGGCTGGGGCAGCCAGGGAGGAGGGCAGAAAAGCTGACAGGCTTGTCCCACTGTCAGCCTTGGCAGGATTTCTTATGGCATGTTCAGGCAGAGCACTGGGGAATACTTAAACTGTGCTCTTATTGAAAAAGGTGGCTGTCTCAGCTGCTGCCAGGTTGTGCTTCCTGCTGACCACAGCACATGTGCTAGCTAGCTGAAACACTAGTCATGACCTTTTAGCATGTTGACACCACTCCCTTTAGAAATGTGATGTATAAGCTGGTGCAGTTACTGGTTCTCTTCTGTAGTGTTCTTTCTGGAGTGTGTAGAGAGATCTGGGTTTGCTGTTTCTATGAAAGAAGAGATTCCTTGTGCTCTCTTTGTTCCTTGTACACCAGAAGGTGGAATTTCATCCAAAGAGCTGCAATACTTCAGAGAAGTTTTGGCAGTTTAAGTTGCTGTAGGAACTTCTCTTTGGATGTATGAAATGAAGGAAGAGACAGATAACAGGATGCCACAAGTACAGGGTTACCATTTACCAGAGCATGGAAAGGAGGACAGGGAAGTACTAAAAGGAGGATGTTGGAGGACACATGGAGAAAAAGTAGCATTCATGTAATATTCTTCTGTTTTTAGGAGGCCCTGGAATGCTTCCCCCTAAAAACAGGGTGTTCCAGGGTGTTCCAGGATACTTAACCCCTATAAATAAAAAGCCAGACAAAATCATGTATTTTTTAAATGTCTGCCAGATGGAGGATGTGAAGGTAAAAAGGAGGACATGTCCTTCTTTTGCCTGACATCTGGTAACCCTACACAAGTCTGGAATTCAGTAGGATGTTAATTTTACAGAAGCACAGAATATGCTGTTAGGAGCTGTAACCAGTGGGGTTCCTCTTTCTGAAGTGAGCTTAAGAGAAATAGTCACATCAGTTATTCAGTTACCACTTGATTTAGTCTTCAGTTACACTTTTCTATCAAGTCCTTCCATTCATACAGTGGGGGATCTGCAAATTAAAACCTTGCCAAGTTGTCCAGGATCAGGTTTCTATTGGTTTAGTCATGGTGGTGGTGCAATTGTAGAACGACAAGGAAACAGAGCTCTTTAAATGATCCCCATGAATATAAAGGCAGAAATATGCACTATAGTCAAGTGTCACTGGCTGAGTCCATTAGGGAAGCGAACATATGATTAGCTTTTCCCCTCCACTCTCCAGTCACTTCTATGAGTGATTGAAGTAACAAGCCAATTTAAAGTGCAAACCAGCTACACATTGATAACGTGATCACATTTAGAATCTTTTTTCCACTTAGAGAACCAGCATAGTGGATCAAGCACCAAATTGGAAGCCTGCAGATCTGGGTTATGCTTTGATCTCTGCCAGTGGTCTGCTGGATGGCCCAGGGCAAGTCACTTTAACCTCTTTGTGCCTCTGTTGCCCCATCTATAAAGTGGGAATAATGCTTTTCTTCCTTTGTAAAGCACTTTGAGATCTCCAGTTGGAAAGATCCGTATAAGAACCAAGTATTGTTACTGTCATGTATGGAAGGCTATTAGAGATTCTTTAGTGACCCAGAATAATGCTTTCAGTAGAAGATACGATAAGATTGCAATTTAGTATTCATATTTATCTAGTTTTCAATATATAGTAGGTGCATCTTGATAAGGCTTACAATCAAAGTTTAGAGCCAACATGTAACAAGTGAAGAAAGTCACAAAGGGGAGCAGTATGGGAGATCAAAGGTAATAGCAGTGAAATAGAGTTACTTTTAGGTTTGATATCAAAACATGGTAATGATTTGATCTAAGAAACATATTTCTAAAATGATTGTTGTAATTTGTTGGGGGGCGGGGAGTTTTGTGTAGAGGAGCCAATGGCCAATATTGAAGTTTCTCATGGTGCCTTCTGTTTGCTTTCTTTGCACAAGTTGGTAATTATTTGCATCTCCTATTGATGTGTATAGTATGATTTATGGGTATTCATTGCCCTTTAAAAATTAGACCATGTAAGTTTACCTTTCCTACCTTAGTGCAGCACTGACTCTGGCCAGACCAGAATATTAATTTTTCTTCCAGAATTCTGTACATTTCCCAAACTGTTCCTTCAAGTGAAGACTCTAAGAAGAGAGTTTGTTATTTTTTCCTCAAGAAATGCTTAATCTGGTACAACAGTATTGAGACAGGGAGGAGAGTATCCCTATGTGTTTGGGAATGAGAGACTGCAGAAGTCAGTAAACATTAGAAAAGGGTTGGATAGAGAAAAAGAGAAGATAGGATTTTCAAAGGCTACCCAAGCCCCATTTTTAAGATCCTAAGCCTCAGGGGTTTTTAATGCACAGCTGGTGTGGAAAAAGGTAGAAATGTAAAGGGAATGGCATTGGTCTGCTGAAGTCAAGCAGTGGAAAGAATGGGATATCCGGTCTATGGGTGGGGATGCTGTGGAAGAGAGAAGGAGAAGAATGCAGAGCTAGGGGAAGGAGATAACCAACCAACACATTGTTTGAAAGGAGCTGATTTGTCCCAAGCTTATTATAATGCTATTAGTGAGAGCCAACAATGTTGAGTGTCATGTAAAGGTGTTCTTGTACTAAGAGCATTTAGGACAAGCTTCACTACAGCTATAGTCCATAGCACGGTGACATCAGTGTGAGTCAAAGAAAAAGAGATGTTAACAGAGAGCTCTGTGCTGAGGTGAGTATGTTCTGTTCTGAAGGCACCTGGAACACTTGCCCTTTTGCACAATGTTGTGCTGTGACTCAGCACGGACAGATTTGATCTGATGTAATAATTAGTTGGACTGTGCAGCTCTCTTGTGACTTGAATGGAGTCATGTGCTCATCAGAGCATCCAGTTCCTCTCCACATCAAAACAGTCCAGCTGCTGCCACCAGTGAATCTCAGGGTATGTAGCACTGTGGGTATCAGTTTGCAGTGTTCAGAGTATCAGCCAGATAAAAAGCCAAACCAAACCTGTGTTCCACCTTTAGTGCTCTTCATCTTTTGAGGCATTACTAAGGCTTACCAGGAAGCTCTCTTTCATAAGTCATCACAAAAGCACCTTTCCTAAGGCATATGCTTGTCGATAAAGTAGATAAAGTAATATTGTAAGGTAGATAAAGTAATATCAAAATGATTTATCCAAGCAACTTCTTACTGTGTTGGCAAAGGAAGAAATGGGGAAATATACATTTGAGCAGGCTTTACATGATCAGGACATTCAGTTGCTAAATGGATGCACTTGGAAAAGTATCTATAGGTTATAAATGGACATGATTCTGTAGCAGCAGGGGTGTAATAGAGCTGTTCATTACCTTTTGGGACAGTGTAATTGTCAGTGCATAATAAAAGATTTATAAAAATAAAAGATTTATTTTTTGCATTATCTGTTAGTCTTTAAGTGCCACATGACTCCTTGGGTTTTTTTTTGCTGGACTAGACCAACATGGCTACCCCTTTGGACAGTGTAGATAATACCTCCACCAGTAGGTGGTGGTGTACCTTTGTCTTAGTGTTAAGTTGTCTTGTTTTAATATGTGGTTGCTGTTATCTCGGTATTGGGACTAAACCTGTGACTAAGAGGAAGTTAGGTCCTGCCTTTGTGCATGTTAGAATTGTTACTTTCAGTATCCCAGTTGGTGCTTTGATCCTATGAACACTTCAAAGATGTGATCAGTGTGAGCTGGGTAAGCTATTAAAACAAAGGTCTGTGCTACAGTCCTCAGGTATGTACAAGACCAGAGGGCTATCAAATGTACAAAATAAAGCCTGTCATTAAAAAAAAATTGCCTGATTTTCCTGGGTGAGGATTCTAAAAGGTAGTACTAAAGTACATATAAGTTGAATTATGAGGGTTTGTCATATCTGACAGTGAATTTCACTAAAACCAGTGGGAAGCTGCTCCCTGCAGTGTATATTTTAAATTTAGTTTTAGTTGGTGGGGCAGTTAGCTCAAGGTATGTTCTGGTAAACAGAGGCTCCATGAGACTGGAGCTAATTTGTAAGTTTTTCTGTAACACTTCTGGACCTTATATCATATGAGCTAGATTTTTAATGCTCATGCTCACATTGCTTTGTGGGTCAAATTCCTTAAACTATTACAATATTGCATAGCAGTATTCAGGCATGGTAGGAACACCCACATTTTGGAGATTCAATATAATGTTGTATTTTGTTTACAAGGGCACATTCATGAGATCTCATATGTTTTTTCCCTTTAGGTTCATCTCAGTATTTGAACCGAGTCTGTATCTCATCAGAGTGATTAATCTTCCCAAGTCACCAAGAAAACACACATTTCCAGATGGCTTTTCACAAACTTTTCAGCATCCTCACTCCTTCCCCATTTCTTTCTTTGTTCTCCCTTGCAGGCTATGCTACATTTTTTCCTACTGCCAGAATTGCATGCATTCATCTAGTGCAGTGGTTGTCAAACTTAGGGTCAGGACCCAATACTGGGTCATGGCACCCCATGCTGCCACTGCCAAAAGACTGGTGTGCATTGCTCAAAGATGTAATGGCTGGGTTGTGGGCATAAATGAATATTTTTCAACTGGGTCCCCAGGAAAAAAGTTTGAAAACCACTGATCTAGTGTCCTGTAGTAATCGGAAACACAATAGACTGTCTTTGTTTTGAAATGTTGACTTACATTAAGTAAACTAGCAGCAATGGTGTTTAAATAGCAGGTTTCTTTTGTTATTTCCAGCCACCAGTGGATTTCTTCAGACAGTGGAGGAACATCACTGTGTTTCCCATAACTATCGTATAGAACAAAAATGGATTGCCTTCATTTCTAGCACCTTCTTGTGCTCACCTAGCTCCTCACATGGTACACACACTAAATGCTCCTTGTTATCTTAAATAACAAAGAGGACTCTCAACCCGAGCTTCCTTTTGAGCTTAGCTCTTTCTAGGATTTCTCTTACAGGATCCCACTGCACTGCCCCATGAGCGTTATCTGTTAGAGAGACTCTTAACCTGTGTATTCACCCTGAGTTTAATTAGAGTCCCACCTGGTCTAACTGCCAGGTCCAACTACCGAGCCATCTGCCTCTTCTAAAAATTGGTGACCTACAGAAACATTGCTGCTTGTAGGTCATTGAACTGAAAGCACTTGAGAGGAATAGGAGCCACATGGCGCACTGCCATGTTCATTTAAATTGAATGCCTTGCAGAATGAGATATGGATAAGCATCTTGGCATAACATACCCACTTCTGTAAATTTACAGTTTGCACCAGCCGGCAATGCAAAAAGCAAGAAGCAGAATATGTAATTGAAGAGAGAGAGCAGATCAAATGGGCTATGAGAATATAGATGCATTTGAAAACTTCTACACATTCCACTCTAAGGTAAGATAATTTTCTGCCATTTCTGCTTCTGCTTATTACAAACCATCCAATGTCCAGTGTACTGCTTCAGTTCTAGTAATTTGTAGCATAAGATGGGTTTGTAAATAGGCTAAATATGGATGAAGAAGGTCAATGTCAAGTGCAGATATTCAGGTTTTCTGAAATTCAGGCTCTTACTATATGAAAGTGAAGTGTCAGCCCAGCTGTGGAAATCTCCTTTGTTTTTAGATATTTTGAATGCTAATAAGAGGTCCTTCCCCAGCTGAGGAATCTTTTTTTGTTGTTTTTGTTTTGTTTTGTCTTTTGAGACAGCCTCACAGCTTCATGATGTGGATCCAATACCTTTGAAACTCGTACCTCATCACAAGATATCTTTCAAACAGGAGAAAAACATACCTCAAAGTTACCTCTTGTTACAAACCAAAGTATACCTCATTCCCAGCAAAGTCACATAGTGATGTTTCATTTTTATAACTGTAAATTACTTGCACACAAGAAATTATAATCTTTGAAAGTGTTTATATATAAATTGATGGCAAAGTCATGTTAAGTAACTTGTATTTTTTTTCACTTATTAACATTATGTTCTTTAATATGGATCATTTGCTTTTCTGTAATACTGGATCTCTGCTTTGGGTGTTTGCAGTACAGGTATGCTAAGGGGTGTGTCTGTGTCTTCCTGAAGCTTCTTCTTGTTGTTGAAAGGTATATTGAAGAAAGGAAAGGGACTTGACTGAAGTAAATAAGTCTGCTAAAATGAAATATCACACGTCTTGAGAGCATCCTTTCAGAGACTGGGTGTCCAGAGGATTGATAATATGGAGCTAGGTGTTTATCACTACCAGTAGGTCACTAGTACAAATCTGAACCAGTTTCTTAATGGTCTAATAAACATCAGCATCTGAAGTTATTCAGTAAATTACACATGGTAATTTAGTCTACACATGGAAAAGGCAGCCAGTTAACACAAGACTCACAATCACAGCTCCCCTTAATTGGGATTCATGTTGGCAGTCCCAGAGAAAGGAAAGATTGCATGGGTACAGAGGCCAAATTCCCTTCACAGTGCCCCATTCTTGTAACCAGTGCTGAGGGATATCAGTGATGTTGGGAAGCAGCTCTGCTGCTATGACTGTACCTGTTCTGCAGATAAATGTAGGACCCTTGTTTATTGTGCTTTCAGTCTGGCCGTTCTCACAAGCTCCAAGTTCACAAAAGAAGAAGTAGAAACTGATAAAAACTAAACTAAAGAATTCCAAAGGGGTAGCTGTGTTAGTCTAGTTTGCAAAACAAACAAGGAGTCCTGTGGCAATTCGAAGTGTCTGATGAAGTAGGATTTTCTCCCACGAAAGCTCATGGGATAAATAAATTTGTTAATCTTTAAAAGTGCCACCAGAGTCCTTGTTTCTTTTGCTAAACTAAAGAGAGAGAGCATCTTTGCTCTAAGGAAGGAAAGTAGTGGATCATGACACTGTGTGTTAACAACACTTCTGTATAATTCATAATTAGAGGAATAGGAAAGTTTCAAGTGTTCAGAAAAAGAAAACAAGTGCAGTCACATATGCAATTTATAAAACAAAAGAGGCAATCAAAGTCTTGAGGACATAGGGGACTCCAGTTAAATATGCCATGTTATTGTTATGGAGTGATATATAGAGAGAAACAATAAATACCGATAGTTGGAAAGAACACAGAACCTCTTCTACCTGGTCTTCACTAGAGATACTTAACTTTCTGTGAATAATGTGGCCTGGGAGGCTGATGTAACTAACAGCTTGCATCCCCCTGTGATAGTGCTCCATGTGAGATAAACCAAATGCTAAACAGATCAGCAAGTCCTCGATGCCAATCTGATCTGCACTAGCTCAGTCTGCACTTTTTCAATATCAGTGTCAATAGAGGGCCTAGTTCCTGACTTTTCCACAGACTTCTTGTATGGCCTTGGGCAAATCACATAACCTCTCTGTTCCCCATCTGCAAAGTTGGGTTAATACTATTTCCTTTCTCCCACCCTTTGTCTGTCTTGTCTATTTAGATTGTAAGCTTTTCAGAGCCAGGAGTTGGAATGTGGTTTTCAAGTGCCTAGGACAACAGGGTCTTGATTTTGTATAGGGCATCTAGGTACCACCATAATACAACTAATAATAATAAAATATTATTGATGTAATAACACATGGGTCAAATAATTCTTCTTTGAGTGCTGGTCCTTATGTGCATTCTGCACACCTGAGCCTGGAGTGTCCATTGGTCTGCATGTGCACTGTAGCCCTCCCTGTGCTTTGAACCAAGGTAAAAAGGACGGTGCAGACCAATGCCTCTCCAGTTCCTTCTAGAAGCCATGCTGAGAATGTAGGATAGGTATTCAGAAGGCACTGCAGCAGAGGTGGACACAAGGCTAAACCATCTAGAACATAAGTCAGTGTGGCTTGTGTGGACACATACACATTGTTGTTTAAATTGCTTCTCTCTAACTGTGCACACAGGACTGTGGTACTAGGCAAAGGACAAATTGTATGTGTCAGAATGTCAGTGGTGTCTCAACTTCTTGGTTCTTTGGAGTTTTACAAAGAAATAACATCGCTGTAGCATGGATAGTCAAGAGAAGGTGAAAATTCTTGGCTCCCCTTTAAAAATTTTTACCATTTGGTTTCAGATAGAGAAATGCGTTAAATTACCCAGAAGTTATTTAGGAGCATAAGAACAGACCGCCTGCTGGTTGATGGACAGCATAAGCATTGAAATGCGAACTAAAATTTGGACAGCTGCAGCTGCTGCCATATCAGCTCAGAGACTCACCTCCCTGACTGATATCAGAGATGGATTTCAATGGAGAGCTTTTGAGATGGCTTGATTAAGGAATCTCAAATGATGTAGCTCCTACTTAGAGGAGTTCAGAATTGGTAAGAGTCCCACAATGTTTTGAAAGGTTGGATAATCTAATTTTAATGGAGAATATAATAAAATTGCTATATGCAACATTGAAACAAAGACAGTTCATGTTACACGTATCTGTTTTCAAATTTAAAATAATCTTTCAATAAATTGGGCTCATTTTGCAGCTAAATGAGCCTGTTTTCTAAGTGGAAATTCACAAAATATGGTCAATTTTTCAATAAGAGAAGCCCCATTTTGATTCAAAGTAAAGTAAAAAATAGTCTGATTTTTACTGCTGTTTTGCTTTTCCATGCAAATATTTTGCTCCATTGTGTTACAGTGAATCAGATGTGACTTATAGGACATAATGTAACGCAAAATGAAACTTCCATCTTTGGGTATATAAACCCTTGCATTTCAAGCCATAAACTAACCACTAACTGACAGGAATTAATAGGAACTTCCAATATGGAAAGATAATTCCTTAATAGGTAAGATGAATGTGTACATTAAATATCTTCATGGTGGTGTTAGTTGATAGGGGTCCTTTTTCATTTTTGTTCGTTTTATGGAAGAATTTCTCTTTTTGGTAGTACTTGACATGACTATGCTTCATTGGTAACAAAGCTGTTTTAAAATGGGTTCCTATATGAATTCAGCAAATAGTATATTCAGTCCTTGGTTTGTATCAGAATGATAGTACGACTCTTGAATATTGAATTAATCCTATTATGCTAATCAGTTGATCTTCTGCAGAGTGGACTAGTCATACAATAGTTTGATTCAATTAGATTAAGGATCACTCCACTGAACTTTCAGCCATGAATTTCTGGATCATTGTAAGTCAGATGGGATGGTCATATTTTGTTCCAAATAATTGCCATTTGGGAGGAAGAATGGAAATAGATGTGCTACAATTGGGTTAGGGAGGACTGTAGTAATTCAGGAGTGATTGCTAGTTTCAAAGTACAACTTGTTACAAAGGGAATGTCAGAATGAACTTTTGAACTCAGCTAATCCATCTACACAGGCCAGCTGTAGCTGAAACTAAATAACTATGTCATACTCCTGTTTCCATTGATGAGAAGGATCTTTAAGGGATTCTGTCAATCTGTTGTTGTAAGCAAATATCTTTATTAATTACATCTTAGATTGCTAAAAATAAATTTTAAAAAGCCATTACCTTTGTCACTATGTGTGCTTTACAAACAAGGAGTCTTGTGGCACTTTTAAAGACTAAAAAATTTATTTATTACATGAGCTTTCATGGGAGAAAACTCCACTTCACAGTCTGATGACGTGTACTCAAGATTTTCAGAAAGTTTTTTTTACAAATTCCCTCACCAAAGACTTTTAAGCAAAGTAAACAGTCATGGGATAAGAGGGAAGGTCCTTTCCTGGATCAGTAAAAGATGGAAAACAAAAGGGTAGGAGTTTTCAGAATGGAGAGTGATGAATAGTGGTGTCGCCCATGGGTCTGTATTGGGACCAGTACCATTCAACATATTCATAAATGATCTAGAAAAAGGGGTAAACAGTGAGGTGGCAGAATTGCAGATGATATAGAACCACTCAAGATAAGTCCAAAGCAGACTGCAGAGAGTTAATAAAGGGATCTCACAAAACTGAGTGACTGGGCACCAAAATTGCAGATGAAATTCAGCGTTGCTAAATACAAAGTAATGCACACTGGAAAACATAATCCCTGTTATACATTTAAAATGCCTGATGGAGTCTAAATTAGCAATTATCATTCAAGAAAGAGATCTTAAAATCATTGTGGATAGTTCCGTGAAAGCATCCACTGAATGTGAAGTGGCAATCAAAAAAGCTAACAGCATTTTGGGAATGATTAAGAAAGGGGTAGATAAAGAGTCAGAAAATATCACCTTGCTGCTGTATGAATCCTTGGTGTGTCCACATCCCGAGTACTGCATGCAGATCTGTTCACCTCATCTCAAAAAAGATATAATGGAATTGAGAAAAGTTCAGAAAAGGGCAATTAAAATGATTAGAGGTATGGAACAGCTTTCATATGAGAAAAAAATTAATAAGACTGGTATTTTTCACCTTGGAAGAAAGATGACTGGCAGAATATGAGAGAAATCTATAAAATTGTGACTGGTGTGGAGAAAGTGTTATTTACTCCTTCCCATAACACAAGCACTATGAGTCACCAAATGAGATTAATAGGTAGGAGGTCTAAAACAAAAAGTATTTCTTCACACACAGCATACCATCGACCTGTGGAGCTCCTTGCCAGGTGATTTTTGTGACAACCAAGACTGTAACAGGGTTCAAAAAAGAGCTAGATACGTTCATGGAGGATAGGTCCATGAATAGCCTTTAACCAGATGGGCAGGGATTGCTGTTTGCCAGAAGTTGGGAATGGCCGACTGGATGGATCACTTAATTATCTGTTCTGTTCATTCCCTCTGAAGCACCTGGCATTGGTCACTGGTGTAAGAGGGGATACTGAACTAGATAGACCATTGGTCTGACCAGTATGGCTGTTCTTATGTTCTTATTATTCAGTGTACAAAAATCAAACAGTGCTGTGCTAAGAACCCAAGGGAGACTAACAATGAGCTAAAGTGCAACAAGTGTCATTGATCTTCATTGTCAAAGCAGAGAAAAATACAAGAGATATGATATTTAAAATATCTTTTGTTAATCACAGAAGCATGTTATAGTCAGTTTGTACACAGAAAATCAGCACCATCTGATGCACTTGGTCTAACTTTGTGATGTTTAGTGCTGCAGTGAACTCATTGAGCACTGAGTAAAAGTTTTTGCTTGTTTTAAAGAAGAGACAGATTTTGTTTTCCAGAGCTTTTATAAAAGCTTATTTTAATGTGATTTTATTTTAGGGGCAAAGTTTAAGTTTCCAGCTTCCATTTAAATGCATACAAACGAAATGGGAAAAAAATAACTGAAATAAATAATTTATCAGAAAAAGCAACATAGTATTGCTATCTGCAAATATTCAAACATCATTAGCCAAGCTAGGAGACAAAAATATTGGATTTGTTTTACTGCCTTCTGCTTTTAGATTACAATTGGGCCATATTTGGAATATTTTCTTCCCAACCATGAGGACTAGAAATTTACTTCTGTCCTGACTTTGATCTGCAAACAATTCCAACTGTTCATAGAAATCTGTCACACTTTCACTTAGAGTCAATCATAACAGTTAAATAAAGGGCTTGTCTAAAGAGTGCCACAGTTCAGAGTACAAGGATATGAATTACAGAATTTCTTCTTCGAGTGCTGCTCCTGTCCATTCCTTAGTAGGTGTCTGCACGCCCCGTGCATGGCATGCCGGAAATTTTTCCCCTAGAGTACCCGTAGGGTCGGCTGTGGCGCCCCCTGGAGTGGCACCGCCGCCACTGCCTATATAGCCACGAGCCGACCCGCCCCTCCTCAGTTCCTTCTTACCGCCCTGTCAGTCGCGGGAACGTTCCCTGGCTTCGCGCTGTATTGCACGTGGCCGCGTTATTCGGAGTACCCGAATCTCTTGTTGTTTATAGTTAGTTAGTGTTAGTTAGTTAGTTGTTAGTTAGTTCGTTTTGGATACTTCCGCCCGCCCCGGGCTCAGGGTCGGGCCATGCCGGGCTTTAAAACTTGCGGACGTTGCAAGAAGCCCATGCCCATGGACGATCCGCATGGTGATTGCCTTTTGTGGTTGGGCGAGGCTCATCTCACCAAGAGGTGTAAAATCTGCCGTGGCTTCAAGCCAAGGACCCAAAAGGACAGGGTACAACGCTTGAAGCTGCACCTCATGGAGGAGGCTCTTCGTCCGGTCCCCGGCGATTCGGGGTCCAGCACGGCACCGTCGGTGCGCAGTGCACCGGCCTCCTCGGCACCGTCTGCAGCACCGAAGCCGGGCCGCACTAAGACGGCGTCAGCGCCTCGGCGCCATTCCTCCTCCCCGGTGCCGACTAAGAGGAAGCGCCTGGAGGAGACGTCCCCGCACCGTGCCCCGGTGCGGCAGGGAGACGGCCAGAGCCGTGCGGGCCGGCCGGTCACCGTATCCCCGGCATCGTCTCGTGACCCTTCGGAGGCACGTTTTAGCCCGGGTTCCACTTCCTCACCAACTCGAGACATTTTGGCGGAGGCCTTGGCCCTGCCGACCACGCCAGTGGCTTTCGCCGCGGCGCAGGCGCTCGCGGCACCTTCGGCCCCGTCGGTACCGTCGACGACCTCGGCACCACGTCTGGCACCGTCCCGAGGGAAGCCGGCTCTTCTGCAGAGTCGGCGCCGCAGTCCGGCACCGTCCCGGGAACACCGGCACTGCTCACCGGCACCGGCACCGCCCCGGGAGCACCGGCACCGTTCGCCGGCACCGGCACCGGTCGTCGCGGCGACGGGAGCTCCTCCTATCCGGTCTCCCCAGCAGCACCGAGAGTCTCCACTTCGGCACCCAGACCGTCCACGAGAGAGCCGGCACCGGTCCCCGGTACCGTCGTCGGCACCGCCATGGTCCCCGCACTCCTCTTCGAGTTCAGCGCCAGAGTCGGTGCCGGACCGCCCTCAACAGGTTGCGGGTCCTGTTCCTCAACCGGCGCCGGCGGTTCCGCCCCCTCAGTGGCCCGGCTGGCAGTGGCCCTTCTGGATTCCCTGGGCCGTCCACGCGTCTTGAATGGGCGCTGCGCCCTCCGCTCACTCGCAGGTTCGACTCCCTCCATCAGCTGCGCTGGGCACTCCTCCCCCTGTCGGTACCAGGGAGTTGTCGGAGGTTGAGTCCTTGCGAGGCAAGGCGGACAGGGAGAGTTTCACTACTGGGGCCCGTAGTGTGACTTCTGGGGCACAGTCCAAGGACCCTGAGTTCGAGGAGTCCTCCTCTTCGCCCCCTGATGAAGTAGTGGCGGGAGCCAAGCCCCTGGCGATCCCGGACGATTCTAGGGTCCACCAGGAGCTCCTTCATCGGGTGGCAACCAGCCTGAACTTACCAGCCGAGGACATTGTTGAGGACGCGGACCCTATGGTCGACATTTTGCTCCCAGAGACCCCAGGCCGCGTGGCCTTGCCTTTTATTAAAACTGTGCATAGCACCACCAAGGCGCTTTGGCATACCCCGGCCTCGATTCCCCCTACGGCCAAACGCACTGAGCGCAAATACTTTGTTCCCTCTAAGGGCTATGAACATTTTTATTCTCATCCCACCCCTAATTCCTTGGTGGTTGCGGCGGCGAATGAGCGAGAGCGACAAGGTCGGCCAGGGTCCACCCCTAAGTCCAAGGACTCAAAAAAAACTGGACCTGTTCGGCCGCAAGGTCTACTCCACTGGGGGGTTGGAGCTGAGGATAGCGAACCAGCAAGCTATCCTCAGCCGTTATGTCTTTAACGCCTGGTCCGCCATGGAGCGCTTTAGCGAGAACTTGGAGCAGGACTCCAGGGCGGCCTTCTCTGCGTCCATCCAGGAGGGCAAGGTGGTATCTAAGGCCCTCCTGCAATCCGCCTTGGACGCAGCCGATGCTGCTGCACGCTCCATGGCTACGGGGGTGACTATGAGGCGCTCTGCTTGGCTGCAAGCGTCTGGGTTGCCCCTGGAGGTCCAACACACCATCCAGGACCTGCCCTTTGAAGGGCCTGATCTGTTTCCTCCCCAGACTGACGCTCGTCTCCAGACATTGAAAGATTCATGGGCGCTGGTTAAGTCCTTGGGTCTTCACACTCCGGCGAGCCAGAGGAAGCAGTTTAAGCCAGCGCCTCCTCCCTCGCGTCCCTACTTCCGCCGCCAGGACGAGGACCGGCGAAGGGGTAGAGGGCCACGTCGGCCGGCTAACCGTCACCCTAGTGGACAAGGTTCCTCGCGCCCGTCGGGGGGTGCAAAGAAGACCTTTTGAAAGTCAGCTCGGGGGAGACGTACCAATCACCCAGGATCCAAACACCTTTATTTTTTACAACAGACTGTCCCATTATGCGCCCCGTTGGCACCTGATTACAAAAGACCGCTGGGTTCTCAGGACGGTTCAGGAGGGCTACTCCCTCGAATTTTCTTCATTACCCCCCTCGGCCCCTCCTATGCCTCGTGGTGCCCTGCGGGACCAGGCCCACCGGCTCGCCCTGCAGGAGGAGGTGCGGGTCCTGCTCCAAAAAGGGGCAGTCGAAGAAGTCCCACCATCCTGCAGGGGCAAGGGGTTTTATTCCCGTTACTTCCTTGTCCCCAAGGCCAAAGGGGGCCTGAGGCCCATACTGGACTTGCGCTGGCTCAACCGGTTCCTGCGCAAAATTCGGTTCAGGATGGTCTCCCTCGCCTCCATTGTTCCCTCTCTGGATCCGGGCGATTGGTACGCCACCCTCGATTTGCAAGACGCGTACTTCCACATCGCGATTCATCCGCGACACAGGAAGTTTCTGCGTTTCGTGGTGGGGCATGCCCACCTACAGTTCACCGTCCTCCCCTTCGGACTCTCCGCCGCTCCGAGAGTCTTCACAAGGTGCCTAGCGGTCGTGGCGGCTCACCTCCGAAAGCAAGGAGTTGCGCTCTTCCCATACCTCGACGACTGGTTGATCGTGGGGAGCTCGCGGCGGGAGGTCCTCGCCCACCTAAGCTTGACCCGGTCCCTGTTCACCCGCTTGGGCCTGTTAATAAACGTTCAAAAGTCAACTCTATCTCCTGCCCAACAGATAGAGTTCATAGGGGCGGTCCTCGATTCCACATCGGTGCGGGCAAGCCTCCCAGCCGGCCGCTTCCAGACCATAAAGCAGACAATAGGCTTGCTGGTGCGGTTTCCTCGGGTATCAGCTCGCGAGTGCCTTCGCATATTGGGTCTCATGGCCGCTTGCACGTTTCTAGTTCCCTTCGCCCGTCTGCAAATGCAGCCCTTCCAGTTGTGGCTTGCGACAGTGTTCCGCCCGGGGTGGGACAATCTGGACGCCATGCTATCCGTGCCGCCGGTGGTGCTCGAGTCCCTGAGTTGGTGGACGTGTGCCCCCAACTTGTGCTCCGGAGTCCCGTTCCGTTCCCCTCAGCCTTCCCTGCGCCTGACTACGGATGCATCCGATGTCGGCTGGGGCGCTCATCTCGGAGCTCTCCGAACTCAGGGCATGTGGGGAACAGCAGACTTGCCCCTACACATCAATGTAAAGGAGCTGAGGGTGATCCGGCTTGCTTGCCGGGTATTTCGGGACCAACTCCGGGGTCGGTCGGTATCGGTTCATACCGACAATACCACTGCAATGTACTACATAAACAAACAAGGTGGTACTCGCTCACCCCTCCTTTGTCGGGAGGCCATGCGGCTCTGGGAGTTTTGCATTCGCCACGAGATCCGACCGGTGGCGTCGTATATTCCCGGTCTCCGGAACTGCTTAGCGGACAACCTCAGCCGGAGGTTTCTCACGCACGAGTGGTCCCTTCACCCGGAGGTGACGGATTAGATCTTCCGGAGGTGGGGTTATCCCCTTCTGGATCTTTTCGCCTCTCGGGTCAACACGAAGTGCCGGAGCTTCTGCTCCTTTCGGGGTCGCAGCCCCGGCTCCATAGGGGACGCCTTCGAGATCCACTGGGGCGGCCGGGGTCTCCTGTACGCTTTTCCCCCGACCCCGCTGGTGGCCAAGGTGCTGTACAAACTGAAGACGGACAAGGCACTGGTCGTCTTGGTCGCTCCCGCCTGGCCCAGGCAACATTGGTTTACAACCCTGGTGCGATGGTCCCAGCGCCGGCCGATTCCGCTTCCGCTCAGACCGGACTTATTGTCCCAGGACGGCGGGAGCCTGCTTCATCCCAACCTGGAGGCCCTGCATCTCCACGCGTGGTGCCTCCGTGGCTGACGGGTGCTGAGCTGCTATGCTCCTCCCCGGTGCGGACAGTATTGTGTGGTAGCAGGAAGCCCACCACAAGGACCACGTACGTTGCAAAGTGGCTCCGGTTTGCGCGCTGGGCCTCGGAGCAAGGGGAGGACCCGGAGCTGGTTTCGGTTCACCGCCTCCTGGACTACTTGTGGCATTTGAAGTCGGATGGTCTGGCGTTGTCCTCCTTGAGGGTACACCTAGCGGCGATTGCGGCATTTCGCCGCGCCCCCGGGGGTGCCTCCTTGTTCACGGTCCCCCTGGTTAAGCGTTTCTTGGTGGGCCTTTCTAAGCTGTACCCAACTATTAAGGCACCCACGGCCCAATGGGACCTGAATGTAGTCCTTGTTGAACTTACTGGGGCCCCCTTTGAACCACTGGCGACCTGCTCCCTCCTGTATTTGTCATGGAAGGTTGCCTTCTTGGTGGCTATCACATCAGCCAGGCGGGTGTCCGAACTGCGTGCTTTGGTGGCTGATCCGCCGTATACGCAGTTTTTTAAGGACAAAGTACAGCTTCGCCCGCACCCTTCCTTCAGGCCTAAGGTGGTGTCGCCCTTTCATCTAAATCAGGACATCTCCTTGCCGGTTTTCTACCCGAAACCCCATGCGTCAGAGGAGGAGCGGCGTCTCCACTCCCTAGACGTGCGCTGGGCGCTCGCTTTCTACATCGAACGGACTAGGCCTTTCCGAAAGACCCCCCAGCTCTTCGTCACTGTGGCGGACAATAAAAAAGGCCGACCGGTGTCCTCACAACACATCGCCTCCTGGATTGTGGCCTGCATTAAAGAATGCTACAAACTGGGCGGCAGGCACCTACCACGGGTAACGGCGCACTCCACTCGGGCACAGGCGGCTTCCACTGCCTTCCTCGCCGGGGTCCCGATTGCCGACATCTGCCGGGCGGCAACGTGGTCTACCCCGCATACTTTCTCGCAGCACTATGCCATCACCCAGCAAGCTCAGCAGGACACTGCGGTGGGCAGAGCGGTGCTTCAGTCCATTTCCTTGTGATGTCTCCCACCTCCGAGGTATGGCTTGTTATTCACCTACTAAGGAATGGACAGGAGCAGCACTCGAAGAAGAAGAGGAGGTTACTTGCCGGTAACCGGTGTTCTTTGAGAGGTGTGCTCCTGGCCATTCCCAATCCCTCCCACCTCCCCTCAGACAGTAGGGTAGAAGGAACTGAGGAGGGGCGGGGCGGCTCGTGGCTATATAGGCAGTGGCGGCGGCGCCACTCCAGGGGGCGCCACAGCTGACCCTACGGGTACTCTAGGGGAAAAAATTCTGGCGTGCCGTGCACGGGGCGTGCAGACACCTACTAAGGAATGGCCAGGAGCACACCTCTCGAAGAACACCGGTTACCGGCAAGTAACCTCCTCTTTTTCACATGTTCCGATCTGAGTGCCAGGTGCAGACCTTGCTGGAGTAACCCAAAGTAGGACTACATTAATATGAGCTAGGTACCTTTTTGTTAGCAGCATCTAGATAGGGCAGTTACAGCAAAACACATTAGAGCACTCAGCAATTCATACACCAATAGTTTGGAGTGCAATACCATTGAGACAAGCCCAAAATTCATGCTGTTTTTATAATAATATGGAGAATACAAAAATAAAACCAAAAAAACCCCTCCTCCTTAGAT
Source organism: Podocnemis expansa (assembly GCA_007922195.1). Classification (NCBI taxonomy): domain Eukaryota; kingdom Metazoa; phylum Chordata; order Testudines; family Podocnemididae; genus Podocnemis; species Podocnemis expansa. The sequence goes on from ML682034.1 coordinate 1,942,211, forward strand.
GTGTGTGAGTTTATTTTGAAGGAATGTTTCACCATATGTTGTATGTTAAAAACAAACATGCTCTTCATGGATGGTGGTTTTGAATATCATATTGAATAATGTGTTTGCCTTTTTCATGGTAATAGTTAGTTCCAATTCAACTCCTTCCCCTGCTATCAGCAGTGAAAAGAGAAACCTCTCTCTTTTTCTCTCTCCTTTTCTGACTAAATGCTACTCAATCCTCCTTGCCTGAATTCTCCCCTCCCCCCAACCTCTGTGTGCAAATATGAATATCATACTAATTTGTTTCACCAAAGAGATTTTCTTTCCATCTTTGTTGGATTTTCCAGTATTATGCCTCTGCTGGGTTTCTTGGGGTTCATACATTAGGTTTCCTGCTAGTGGTGTTCCAAAGGGGTAGCCATGTTAGTCTAGTTCAATAAAACAAACAAGAAGCCTGTGGCACTTTTAAAAACTAACAAATTAGTTTTTCACGTGGGTGAAAAAAAAAAGATCTAGCATGAAGTTTTGTGGGTGAAATCCCACATCGTCAGAGGCTAGAAAATGGAAAGCTTACAGTATGAGAGGGAACAATTAATCCTGTGAATACACTTCACTGCATCAGGTCAGATTACTTCAGCAAATCAAATAAGTTGTATAGACTCAAACAACGTGGAACAACGTATCAGAAAGTGGTGAGGTTGAGAGAAGTGAGGATCACTATAATGAGAAAGCTGCTGTTTGAATCTGTAGAACTTGTTTGATTTGCTGATATAATCTGATATGATGCAGGAAAGTGTAATTACAGGATTTATCTTTTCCTCCCATACTGTAAGTGTTCCATTTTTTAGCATCTGATGAAGTGGGATTTCACCCACCAAAGCTCAAGCAAAAATAAATCTGTTAGTCTTTAAAAGTGCCACAGGACACCTTGTTTGTTCTAGTGATGTATTTGCCCATTGCCAGATTCATTTAATGATTTTCTCTGTGACCCTTATTTGAGCTGGTTCATGTTTCCTTTGCCTTTGTTTCTGACCTTGTCTCATAAATTCCACCATCTCCCTCATCAGACTTCTGTTAGGACAGAGCAGCAAATTTCTGATCTGTTTTCTTGATTATTGGAGCATTCTAGTGCTGATTCCACACTTCCTATGATGGATTAGATGGTAGGGATATTCTTTCATAGTGTGGCTGAAATGCAGTGACCCCGGTTCTTTTAACTGTCAGTCCCACTACAGAGTAAGTGACAGAGAAATGTGGAATGAGCAGGAAAGAGGGAGTTACAAACTTTTGTTTTCTAATCCTAGCTCTGTCACCAACTTTGTGACCTTAGACAAGTTATCAGCCTCAGCTTCCCCACTGGTAAAATGGAGATAGCATTGACCATTTGACTTTTATGGCAAGGGAAATGGTAGAAATGGATGGGGGTAATATATGTATTTATAAATACACTATGAAGATGAAAAGTGCCTATTATTGGTATAGTGTGGCTGCAACCCAGTAAACTGGACAGTCCACTGACAAATTGGTTAACATGTCCTAGTATGTGCTCAGTGATGTACACATGTAACATCTTAACTCCACTGTTGGTATTGTCTTCTGGTTATAACAGAGGTCTAATTCTTGTTTTCATCTGTTTCAATCTTATAGTATACAGGCTATTTGAAGATGGTGTCATTTTATATTTGTTTTGAGTGATGTTCCCATCTGGCGCTGCCCTTCTTCTGAATGCCCCGCGTACAGTAGCATCATGTTGGCTCAGGCTCATTTGTATCCGTTTCTGGATCTCAGCTGCTGAGCTTCATCAAATTTTGCAGGTCAGGTGTATCATATAAATTTCAGGTGGTTCAGCTGCTCTATATTTTATTCCTGAATCTTTTTTTTTTCTTCTTCCCACATTGATTTCCAGAAATCTTTGTTTTAGCCAAGCAAAGAATACCTTCAGAGAGATGAAGTCACCTGACACCATTTCTCTCTCTGCTTTGCTCTGTTGGGTTTCCTGGTATAAACTGTGGTGGAGATCTCATTTGTGTATAGAGTTCTCATTAAGTGACCTGTACTTACCTTTGTGTAGCTTTTACATTGAGGATCTATTTTTCTTTAACTTGAAAGCTGCCTTACCCACCACAGTATGTTTTCTTCATGCTTTAGAGTTATAAATTTAAGCTTTAGAATGTTCATCAGTGGAATGTTACTGTTTTCTTGGGTAGCTAAAATGCTGTGATATTATCTATTCATTGCCCAATTCTAATACAATTAATAAGTAATAGTGATAACTGTGGGTTTTATAAAGGAAAGGGGTAGGTGTTGTTCAGCATAAACCATCTAATGTCTTAGAACAGTACCTTTTCAAGTCTTTGTTTAGAAACAGAAAATAACATATTTCTCCCTTCATTAGATTTATCCTTTCCTCAATATCATCTCACCTTTAGATTTTCAGCTTATCCCCCATTGCACATATTTGTCATTCTTGTCTTGCTCACATGTTCTCCTTGCCAGAGCATGACATCTACTTTTTCAGGCTAACAAAACTCTTCCTTCTTCTTGTTGCACTTCTCTAGATTAATTTTAGCTATCTGCTTACTGGTGATCAGCATGGCTTTATCCAGTTTGTGTTAAGCTGGATCTAATGTCTTTGTTTGTCCTATGGTCACTTCATCTCTTGAACTTGCTTTGCCCGTAAAGAACTGGAAATCCACTGCCTCTCCATTACGAGAAAGACATGACCATTTTGTACTCCTCAGGTTAGCTTTTTTTCTTATCTACCTATTGATAAAAGGATACACATGATCTTTCTTGTGACCCAGCTGCAAAATAGCAGATGAAATTCAATGTTGCTGAATGCAAAGTACTGCAATGCACATTGGAAAACATAATCCCAATTACACATATAAAATTATGGAGTCTAAATTAGCTGGTGCCACTCAAGAAAGAGATCTTAGAGTCATTGTGGATAGTTCTATGACAACATCCACTGAAAGTGAAGTGGCAGTCAAAAAAGATAAGAGAATGTTGGGAATCATTAGGGAAGGGCTAGATAAGAAGACAGGAGATATCATTGCCACTGTATAAATGCATGGTATGCCCACATCTTGAAAACTGCAGGTGGATCTGGTCGCTCCATTTCAAAAAAGATATATTGAAGGTGGAAAAAGTACAGAAAAAGGCAACTAAAATGAATAGGGGTATGGAACAGCTTTAAGAGGACAGATTAATAAGACTAGTATGTTTCATCTTGGAAAAGAGCTGACTGGGGGCATATAGACAGACAGACGTCTATAAAATCGTGACTGGTGTTGAGAAGGTAAGTATTATTTACCCCTCATATCACAAACACAGGGGCTGGGGGAGAGTCACTAAATGATATTAATAGGCAGCAGGTCTACAATGAACAAAAGGAAGTATTTTTTCACACAACACACCATCAACCTGTTGAACTCCTTGCGAGAGGATGTTCTAAAGGCCAAGGCAATAATGGGGTTCAATAAAGAAATAGATAAATTCATGGAGGATGAGTCCATCAACAGCTGTTAGCCAGGATGGGCAAGGATGCAAAAACTGAGCTCTGATTCTTTTAACTATAAGCAAATTCTAGCAGCTTCTCTTTTATGTTATACTTAATTCATATTTTAAATAAGTAGATGTTGCTCTCCATTTTCTTGAATATTTAGCTGTGTAATCATATATGATAATACTGCAGTAAATTATTCATGCTTTTCATACATACTCATGTGAGAGACAACGTAATGGTACAGTAACCATAATGGCAATTTTTTTACCCTTCTAGTAATCTTATGAAACCCTGAAGCACTTCAATTTTCTCCCCAATTTAAGTCCATTTTTCTTAAGGCTCATCATCCAAAACATCTCATTTCCACGGCTGGAGAAGTGAAGGGGACTCCTTTAACAGCCTGCCAATTCAGCAGATGGAAACTGTTGAATTATTTAAATCACTCTGTTCCTGCAAAAGGCTGAGTACTCATAGAGCCAAATTTACTTCTGGATAAGTGCACAAGTCTATTCAAAGGACCCTCAAAAACAAGAGAGCTGGAATAGAAAGTGTACTAAAATGCGCTGCCCTGATTCATAGACACATGTACCAGTGGAAAACACTACCACATGGTCTTTGGGCTGTCCATAGCCTTAGTGATTTTCACTTTATCATGTTCTCATCATGTTTGGGATTGTTTGGCTCATTGTGTCTTTCTCACAAAAACAGAAGGTTCCATCTCAAGCTGCTAGAAGGGAAGCATAAAGAGTTGGTTTGGGTTTATAATGAGAAACTGTTATAAAATGTCCCCTCTATTTTTCTCCCTTCCTAAGTCTAGCCTTGGGGAAACAAAGTATTTAAAAAATGTTTGACAAAGAACGAGGGTGTGCCTGGCCCTTGCACAAGTAGTGAAGGCACAAAGAGCCTTTACCTCTTCTTCACTGTCATTGAAGAGCTGGCCACATTTGCAGATAGAGTTTTTCCTTAATGTAAAACATGTTCTACACAGGGGTAGCTGTGCTAGTCTTTGTACAGCAAAAACAAGAGTCCTGTGGCACCTTAAAGACTAACAGATTTCTTTGGGCATAAGCTTTCATGGGCTCCGACCCACTTGCATTATTTTTGATGTTCTCCGCAGCCGCTCTTGGGCACAGGCCACTCTCAGGACATGGCCTCAGAGCTTTTCTGCATTGACACAAGAGCTTTGGCCATGGAGGAGTGTATCAGCTGCCCTCTCCTGTAGGAGAACACAGCAACTTTTTTCCCCCCAACACTGCTAGAAGAGCCCCTGCACTGTCTCCAAAGTAGGCCTCTGTCTAGGGGCAGAGTCTGGCCAATATTGTGTTGCAGAGAGACTGCCTGCAATTTAGTGAAAGTTATAAAGAAGATATTTTCTCAAGGAAAATCTGTCTGCTGAAGCAAAGGTTCATTTATAAAAAGAAGTCAGTAGTTCTTCGCTGTGAATGGTCTTGATTAATAATTGAAGCATTGTATTGGAGGAGCTGGGAAGACTGGGTTCTATTCCTGGTGCTACCAAAGGTTTTCTTTTTGACCTAGGCCAGGTCACTAAGAGCAGGTCTACACTGCAATTAAACACCCTGGGTTGGCCTGTGTTAACTGATTTGGACTCATGGGCTCAGGCTGCAGGGTTATAAAATGGCAGATTAGACCCCAGGTTCCAACTGGAGCCTGAGCTCTGTGGCATCCGCCCTCACTACATGTGATATGCTGGTTCTCTATCTCACAAAACAAAACAAATCAAATCATAGGGCTGGAAGGGACCTCGTGAGATCATCGAGTCCAACCCCCTGGGAATTGAACCCAGGACCTTCTGCATGTTAAGCAGGGCTAAGTGTGCCTTTGAAACACTTCAACATTTTCACATAGCACAACAGCATAGAGATGTGAAGCATTAGAATTTAGAACTAATGGCTGTTTTTAAATCAAAGTTTAGAAAGAAAATAATCGTGTATTTGCTAAACAACTGGTTTAGTTTCAAGTATAGTTGTATACAGTGTACAAAATAACCAGCAGGATTCCCTAAAATTACATTTTTATATTTGTCTACCAGTAGTGGCACTCACTTACTTTTAAAAGAACAGGCAATTTTGTAAATTGGCCGTTTGTTACTGTGAACAAATGCCCATGGATTAAATCTGATAGTATAGCCATTAGAACTCACAATGGTAAGGATCTTGTGTGGTAGCTCTGGAGACAGTCAGAGGAGGCATTAGAAAACAGAAAAATACAATTTAGTCTCTCTTGCAAGTAGCAGAAGTTCTTAGCCATTTTTAATCAAGTATCCTGAAATCTGACATGGATAACTATCCCCTGAGGCTTTAACAAACTCTAATTTAAAAGTTTTTATTTATGTAGAGTATAACTTAGTGAAGTATTGAAGAAATAGTAGCTATTAAATGTATTCATAGCTTTTTTTTTAGTGTTTTTATCCTCAGTTTACCTCTTGTTGTCCTGTATCACCTTCATTGTCATGCATGAGGTTGTTCTCTTTCAGATGTAGAAGGTGTTAGTGATTTCTGATTCGTGTTCCAGGCCTTTGGCATCTGAGGGCTAATTTGCTATTGTTCTGCAAACATCTGGCAATAGTTAACTGCTTTGCAGTATGATTTAATATTTTGCACCTACACAGGACCTTTAGTCCAAGGCTCTTAGTGTTTTACATGCATTAATTAAACCTCTTAATATCCCTTAGAAGCAGATTTGGGGACCTTCTGGCTTAAAATAGGCTGTGCTTTAGTCCATGTGTAGATCCACTGAAAGGAATGTGGCTATTTTTAACTTTAGATGCTACTCAGCATGAGTAAAAATGCTACAGTCTGGCCTTAACAGTGTTCAAATATTCTGTCCAGGGTCTTACAGCAAATCCATGGTATGGCAATAAATGGACCCCAGCAGTCTTGGCTTGCTAAAGACACCCTCCCTGCAGAGGCCTTTCTATATGTCACCTTGACTCCAAACTCCAGACTTCTCCTCCTCCCCTTTTACTGCAAGGAGGCAATTCTTTGCTTCAAAATATTTTTAAATAAAATATAATTTGAGTAATAACTCTCCACAGCTGCTGCTTATGATTTAGATTTAGGAAAATGATATTGAACTATAACTTAACTCAGTTGTATTTGCTAGCTGCTTGCTTCATGCCAGGGAACTGACAATGCATGAAAACTGGCAACACACTAGCTTTTTTTTTTTTTGTATGGAATGCCATTACCAATATGGAAGTTATGTTATTTATTAGTGGTGGTTGGAAAACTTCAAAACAAGGAAATAAAATTTTTCATTCTCCCCTCTGCAACCTGTTTTCTGTCCATCTCTGTTATTTACAGAGATGGTAGAAACTAGCCTGTTCCATCCTAATGGAACCTGACACAGTCCCAGTTTCCCAGTTTAGTGTCTGAAGTAAAGGGGACTATTCTGTCAGCCCTAATACAGGCTCCTACTCCTGTCTTGTAAATATATCAAAATATGAGAAATGTGATTGCTCAAGCTGGTTTGATGCCACCAGTGCGCTGCCTGTCTTTAGCCTACAGCCCAATAATCTTGTAAATTGGATAAAAGTCAAAAGCAATCCATCACATCTCATTCTGGCACTGCACTCTCTTCTTTAGCGCTGTAACTGGCTTCACAAGTTGAAATTACTTGGATAGGGATGGTACAATGCAGTATGGTAGCAAAGCAGTCAATGCAAGATCAGCATATCTTGAATGCATTTTCACTTCCAGCAGCAGAGTTATCAGATTCTCGTCTTGTAGAACAAGTGTCTGGATCACCTTGCTGTGACATCACTTTCATGTGAAATGATGACATAATGTGCCATCAGACGTATTAGCAGGAAAATCCAACCCCACAGAGCTGGTGCGAGGGATACAGAACCTCAGCATAGATATCTGAGGATTCCTGGGCATCCACCAAGTTAGGAATCTGGCATCCACCAGAACCTCTTCTTTATTTTGACCCTTGTTTCATAGAATGATGTAGTGGTATCTTGAAACTTGGGGATCCTCACAGAGATTTTTCTCCTGTATTTTCAGATTTTTTCCCTGAGAGGGAAAAACTGGTTCATAGCTGACACCATATAGAAGCAATGTAATAATGAATTTAAGAATTCATAACTATCTGTCCTCAACTTCAGAGTACAGATGAAATCATAAAATATTTTTGAAAAAAAATTATCCAATGCCTTTTGAAATCAGTGATGGTTTTTCCATTGACTTTTTGTTGCATTGGGTCAGTTGTAAAAATCCTGCTTGGTTTAGTCGTGTGATTACTTTCATTGACTTAAAATTAAAATAATCAGATCAATAAAACATGTATGATTTGATACGGGGGGGTGAAATAATACAATTAACACTAGCTTAGCCAACAAATGTGCTTGATGTGATCTAAGTAACAATTTTTTTGTACATGATATTTGTGCTCAGGTGAACAAAGGTATTAACCACAATTAAAATTCTAATTTAAGATCTGACATGGAATTTGTTGTACCCCAAGAAAAAGCTGCTTTCTTGCTGCTGTCTAGGGCAGTGGTTCTCAACCTTTTGTAGGTTGTGACACACTTGGCAGCATATCATGACCCTACAGGACACAATAGCCCACCTACCCCAAGCCAAATCTAGCCATCTCCCTGGCTGTCTGTGACACACTTGCCACTGTGTGGCAACAGTAAATGTGTCCCAACAGAGTGGTTGACAGTCACTGATCTATGGAACTAATGCATAACTGTGTGCCAGAGCCTGCCACCCTTTATAGCTGAAGTCAGTGGGAATACACACAAAGTACTACTCAGCATGAGTGCGTGTGGTAGATTCTGGCCCTCTGCTAGTGAAATTCACAGTTTTAATCACGGTCCTCCTTTGTTCAACTCCTTCAGTCTGAATTATCCTTCTGTTACTTATTACACACCCCTCCTGTTGTCTGCTAACATAGTATTGCTCACTGCATTGTTTTGCTTTGCCCGAGCTCAAAACCTGCTGTTGTTTTTAATGTCATTGCATCAGTCTCATCCTTTTAGGATCCTTTTTCTCTTATATATGTAGAAACTTCCCCTAGCCACCCTCCTTCTTTGTAGAACATTTCCTAAACTCTTTTGGTATAGAAATTATTTTTCTTTTACATTATCATATGCTTTGTCTCTTGGATTGTAAAAATCTGGTGATATCAGGTATAAATAAAGAATGACTCTTCTGTAGCCTTTCCCTGCCCCAGGACCGTCCCCCACCATAGCCTCTCTCCTCACCTATTCACACTTATACCAACCTGGGCAACATTCTGAACTGACACAGGCAGACAAATACCCGTGTGCACACATATGCACATAAATCTTATTCCAAAGTTAATTATTATTAGCAAAGCTCCAGAAAGGCTTGGTAAAGTAAGAAATTATCTTACAACTCATTATGGATGAACTTCTGATATTCTTAATCCAGTTTAGTGAGCTCTGGTTTTCTCTTTATTCTCTTTTTTGGTTTAGATCTTTCTACACAGTATATTCAAATTATTCTTTGGTTCATAAAATGTAGAGATCAGGGATGAAAAAGGCCACAGATAACTTGATGCATTACCATGCCAATTCAGGATTATTCCCTGTGGGATATTTTCTGTTGCTTTGTCCAGTCCACTGTTAAATTACTCAAGAGGAACAGCATCTGTAATTTCCTGTATATAAATAGCATTCAAATTCATAGCTGAAGAGATTTTCATTAAATGGATCATTCTTTGTTGGAATAAAAGTTTGTCGATGCTGCAGAATAACCTATTAAGTTGATAAAGAAATTAATCCTCATATCTTACAAACGAATGGTGCTGTTCATTAACTATTATGACTAGATCATCACCCACCATGCTCAAGAGAAAGAAAAGGCACAAAGAGCACTTAAAAATTGGAGCAGAGGCATTGCTCACATCCAGCCCAGGCAGTCAAATTAGCTTTCTACAGAGAGCAGGGCACATGCACATTACTGTACTGACCAACAGAGCTGAGCCTATTGAAGGAGAAACCAACAATGCTGCTGTCTTTTAAAGGAATGACAGAGCTGTCACCCCTGTCCACACCCCACAGGAGTTCGGCCTTGAGTCAGCAAGGGTTCTATTTTGAGGCTTGTAATGCAGTGGTGCGCCTCCCGTTCTTCTTCTGGATGCATTTTATAGCTACACGTGGCTGGTGTTCCAATATGCAACAGAAAAAAGAGGGTGAGTGGAGTCTCAGCCAGGAAAGAAGATTGTGGATGTGGTCCCCCCCCACCCTTTTCCTATTAGGGAAATGGCAGTGTTCCAAAACTTAATTATTAAACTCTCTGTAATCCAGAGAGAGGATTTAACTAAGCGATGATCTCGAATGCCAATCCTTCCCTGTTTATAACTCTTAATCTACAGAGACAAAACAACAATCCAGTCTAGTTATACAATGCCTTTTTAATCCAGGTAAAACCTCTGTCTCCCTCCTCCACTCTTCTTTCCTGCAATCCTTTAACCCTAAGTCTTATTAAATCTTTAATTGTTTAATATTTATCTAGATTACTTAGTATTCTGTTTACTTTACTTTCCCCAAATAACAATTGTAATCTTTTCCAGAAATAGAATAGAATAGAATCGAATCATAGGGTTGGAAGGAGATATAGGTTTCTTCTTTGAGTGCTGCTCGGGTGCATTCAGTAATAGGTGTCTCTGTGCCGGAGTGCCGGATTGGTCAGAAAACTTTTGTCCCAGCCTGTCAGGAGAGGGCAGGCTGCCACTGCCCCTCACGCCACCAGTGGCTATATATATGGCTGCCTCCCGACCCCTCTCCAGTTTCATTTCTTCCGCCTTGTGCGTCGGATCTGGAACGTCTGCTCCTTGCCAATGCAAGTAGCCTGTCCTCCTTCTATGAGCTTTTTGCCCGACTGGGAGCACCTTTTCGTGGACGTAGTTCCACCATAGGAGTCTTCCACCATCGGGCTGGAACATCGCAGACCACAGCCTAACATGCCAGGGTTCAAACCCTGCTCCGAGTGCGGGAAGGCCTTCCCTTGGGATGATGCCCATGGGAGGTACCTCAGGTGCCTAGGCAAAGACCACTTGGTCTCAGCCTGTTCCCTGTGTCTGTCCTTCAAACTTCGGACAATCAAGGAGAGGGAACAAAGGCACCACACCCTAGCCTCTGAACAGGCTTGGTACTCTCCACCTGAGGCTTCGGGTTCCCACCCTGTGCCGAGATCTAGCTTGGCACCAGAGCCGACACAGCACCATGCCACCGGTGGCCATCGCAGGACAACCTCGGTGCCGACCCCAGTACCAACCCAGCTCCCTGGCACCTCGGCACCGCTTGAGGTTTCCCCGGGCACCGCAACCCCGGCGCAGACTGGTGCTGCAGGTACAAGGCTTGCCCCGGTGCTGATCACTTTCACCTCTGGCACCACAGGCCCACCACAGCCTGGTGCCGTCGGTGCAGGGTTCACCCCGGTATCGGCCACAGTCACCTTCAGCACTGCAGGCTCGGTACAGCCTGGTACCGACGGGGCAAGAACCTTCACAGCCAGGCAGCCCCCCTTCCTAGGATAAAGACTTACCTCGGGTCCACTCAGAGTCGCTCCTGGTGCCCTCTGAAGACAGTGGAGGCCACTTGGGCACTCCTCCTGCTACCCACATGACCTTCCCCACCTCCGGTTAGAAGGGGCAAGCTGGCCTTTATTTCCAAGGCCTGGGTCCATCGTGGGCACCGTCACTCCCGCTCACCACAAAGTCCTCCATCTTCCACTCCATTGGGCCCCGGTACCACAGGGCCATCCCCCCGGCAACATATTACTTTGCCATCGCCGGTACTGCTGTTGGAGTTATGAAGTCCTTCCCCCGCCTCAAGCCTGGAGGAAGGCCCATCGAGGGGCTCCAAGCGACCTTGGCGCCGTACCTCAGTGTCATTGCCCTTCTGCTTTCGTCCTCAAGAATGGTCCCCCTGGGAGACCCCTTCTTCACTGCGAACACTCGGTACCGCCCTATCCCCAGCACTGGGCTCCTATAGCGGCAACCTGTTGGTGCACTTTGATTTAGAATCATAGAATCATAGGGTTGGAAGGGACCTCATAGGTCATCTAGTCCAACCCCCTGCCAGAGGCAGGACCACTCCCACTAAACCATCCCAATCATGGTTTTGTCCAGCCGGGCCTTAAACACCTCCCAAGATGGAGACTCCACCACCTCCCTAGGCAGCTCATTCGAATGCTTCACCACTCACCTAGTAAAAAAGTTTTTTCTAATTTTGTTCATTTGGTGATTTGTTGCACCAGGCTACGGCCCATTTAGAGATGTAGGTCCAGCCCTCCAGTCCCCCTCCAGACACCCTGTTAGGGCCGGCCTTTGCCTCGGCAGAGCCACTGACAGCTGCTCCACCCAAGTGTTTGGGACCTAACATCTTCCCGGTGGCAGAGTCCAAGCTCTACTGCCCCTGTCTCAGGCACAGCAAGCTTTAAGTATCGGGTTCCCGAGTCGGACTTCCCTTCCCTCACCGATCACCCAGTCCCTCCTAAGGACATGGTGCAAATGGCACTAGGCCCAGGTGAGCCTTCTAGCGACCCCCTCCCAGCCTCCAGGGAAGCCAGGGAAGGCTGTAAGGTCTACTCCTCCTGGGCTGTAAGGTCTACTCCTCCTCAGCCTTCCAACTTTGGGTGGTGAATAATCAGGCCCTAACCAGAAGGTATTTGCTGGACATGTGGGAGTCGGTCACAAAATTCCGACGCTTGCTCCCATCAGAGGCCAAAGAGGAGTATGACACTTTCCTAGAGAAGGGTAGAATAAACTCTCAGGACCTCCTCCTCTTGGCCCGAGATGCGGTGGATACAGCTGCCCGCACCATGGCCTTGGCTGTGACTATCCGCTGAGTGGCTTGGCTTAGGGAAGCCAGGGTGCCCCCCACTGCGCAGCAGGCGGTGCTTGACCTGCCTTTTGTGGGGGATGTCTTGTTTCCTCCCAAGACCCTAACTGTGGTGGGCACCGCGTGGGACCCTCAGGGAGAGGTCAAATACATTGGCCTTCTCCCATTGGGGCCTTTCTCCCTGTCATAAACTTTATGGGGCAATGAGCCGCTCTTCTTTTCCCCCACATGACCCTGGGGGCAGAAACTTAAATTCCCCACTCCCCACCACCATCAGCCCATCTCTGGGGTGTTTCGGAGCCTCTTTCTCCCTTTCTCACCTGCAAGGAAGGTGCCTGCCCCAGTTGGCTGCCACCCCATTCCCATAACATCTGGGACATGACATGACTTCAGTGCACCATCAGAGTGGGCAACTGATACCCACCACCCTACTCGTCAGGTGGGAATGCAATTTGCTTTTTATCATAAGGGGTCCAATGCTCCAGGGAAAGCCAAGGCAGAGTTGTCCAGCTCCTGCCCACCCTATCCCTTTCCCTAAATGAAAGAAAGCTGATGATATGTAACAGCCTCCTCTCCTTCGGGCACTCTCAGTTATTATCAGGACGTTCTGTTATGGGCGTCCCTATCTTAGGCCCACCCTACCAAGGAGGTGGTGGTAAATCCCCACCCCCCCTTCATCCCGGAAGCAACAGTTTAAGTTCACCTGACCTGGAATCTACCAGATCAAGGAGCTCAGGGAGGAGGAGGCAATGCCTCTCCCCCAAAGCTGATGAACAGCAGAGGGGAAGAACCCATTTTGGGCCTCCTGCGCTAAAGTCCAGCTATGGCGGCATCAGTCTGCTAACAAGCTCCATGCGCAACACTGCGTTCAATGCTTGGAGGCTCCCCTACCAGGATGTTTGTACATGTCTCACTCTAGCTACCTCGCTTCATCGATCGTTTGTACCTTGGCCTGGGGTACTGCTCCCTGGGTGTCTAGCAATTTGCTACACCTTATTTGGGGACCTGAGGCCCAAAACCATTGGGTTATGTCCATGTGATACTTGATATGGCAATTACCAAGGCCGTTTTGCTTCCCTCGCTCTCTTGGGGGACCAAAAATAGATAAATAAATAAATAAAATAGAGAGAGAAAAAAGAGATGTAAGAGAGAACCCGTTTTCCAAGGTGCTCAGAAATTCAGAGGCCTGTATCCTCCATGGGAATGCAACCCAGAAGATTCCCAGGGTGGTAGTAATCCACCTTGATTGGTTTCTCTAAAACCCAGGGTACCACGGTTGAGACTCTGAGAGTAGCTTCATTTCCCAGGTGGTAGGGAGGAGACCACTCCTCCTCCTGTAACCCATATCTTTTGGGGTTGTTCTGCCTTAACGTGGCCCTATCTCCGGTGCACACATAGATGCAGTGAGTGGAGACAATATCATGCCTGATGGGGCCCTAGGCACATGAATCTTATTCCTGATATTCGAACTCCACGAGCCCTCTGTCCACCTCGACTAAGTGGCCAAGCAGTGGCATTGCATCTGCTTCCCGTCTTCCCTTCTCCCATCCTTCACACATCTCTTGTCCTCTGGGCAGTCTTCTAGGCAGGGGCGTCGCTGGGGCAGGGAGGGACGTGGGGCACAAGCCCAGCCCCCGCCCCCAGAAGGCAGGCCCTGCCCCCAGCCAGAAGGCCACACCCCCTGGCCCGGGATAGGGCCAGGGGGAGACCGCCCCGCTGCCGGCAACTAGGCCGTGGTGCGGCGCGGTGCGGCCCGGCCCAGCCCGGCCCGAAGTGGCTGCTGGAGGCCGGGCCCGTGGCCACAGCCCCAGATCCCCAGCCGGGGAAGCCCCGGATCCCCAGCGGGGGACAGGGCTGCCATGGGCGGCCAGCCAGGCCTCGGATCCCCTGCCAGGGACGGGGCCCCTGCGGCTGCCAGTGGCTGTGGTGACCCTGTCACCGGCTGGAGATCCAGGGCCCAGCCGGCCACCTGCAGCTGCGGCGGCCCCGTCCCCCGCTGGGGATCCGGGGCCTGGCCGCCGGCAGCCACGGCGGCCCCATCCCTGACCTGGAATCCGGGGCTGCGGCTGTGTGCCCGGCCTCCAGTGGCCGCTTCTGGCCTGGCTGGGCCCGGCCCGGCCGTGCTGCGGCCTAGCTGCTGGCTGCAGCGCAGCCTCCCACTGGCCCTATCACTGGCCAGGGGGTGGGGCCTGCTGGACGGTCAGCTAGGCCCCAGATCCCTGGCCGTAGACGTGGCCATCACGTCTGCGGCCCGCCAGGGATCAGGCCCCGGATCCCCAGCCCAATTGGGCCGGGGATCCGGGGCACTGGCATTGGGACCCGGGGCACGTGCCCCAGCGTTCCCAACACCAGCGACGCCACTGCTTCCAGGTGCTGGAATCCTGAAGAGAATGTAAGGTCCAATAGGCAAGCTCTCTCCGTGAGCCCTCACGCTACCAAGGTACTTATAGGTACCAAGCCAACAGCACCACCTAAGGCCACCATGCTGCATAGGCGCTGGGGATCTGAAGTCCCCTTCCAGTGGTAATCCTCCGGGTTCTTACACTATACACGGGAAGTTTGCACTTTGTGCGCTTAACCTAAGGACCTTTGGCCCAGCATGCCAGGTGCTACTCATCGCACCACCTTTGGCTTTCTGTCTTCATCGTACTAGCATGAAGTGTCTTCTTCTAGACCCTTCTTGATTGAATTCGGTAGTCCTCTTTCCCTCGTGCTGCTACATACTTTAATTCTTACACCCTTCGGCCATGTACCTTAAGGCCCGTCCATGGCCAGTTCAAGGGATAATGTTCATCCCTTCTGTGGCTATCTGCGTAGGCTGCAGCCGTCATGGCTAGGCCCATAACCCCTTGCCTTCCGGCACTTCTATTGTAAGTCCACACTGGAGGTCCCCTATGGCCAGTCTTTTACCCTCTGGCCTTCGTACCTTATGCTATACCCCTAGGTACAGCAATTAATGCATTCCCGCCACGTTAGTCGTGTCACGTTGATTCAACTTTCCTTTAAGGTGATGTTAGTCCGTTCAGCCGATGCACACTTGCCTCGGCTGGATTGGACCTACCCCCTGCTTTGGGTTGGCAACACAGTTGTTGGTTCTCCTTTGCCAGGCCAAGAGCCTAGCTGGCCTCTTGGCTCCTGTTAGAACCTCATTCGCTAGGCTTCTTCTCTTCTGGGGTGGTTTGCTGTGCTGTAGGTGGAAGAGCCAACTCCACCCGCTGTCCGTCAGCATTGCTAGTAGTCACCTATTATTGAATGCATCCGAGCAGCGCTCAAAGAACGGTGAGTTACTCAACAGTAACCATCCTTCTTTGAGCTGGGCTGCTCGGATCCATTCAGGTCCCTCCCCTCCATCCCCGCATCTGGAGTTGGTGACTCCGAGGAACTGGGGAGGGGTTGGGAGGCAGTCATATATATAGCCACTGGTGGCATGGGGGACAGTGGCCGCCTGCCCTCTCCTGACAGGCTGGGACAAAAGTTTTCTGACTGATCTGGTGCTCCAGCATGGAGACAGCTATTACTGAATGGATCCAAGCAGCCCATCTTGAAGAAGGACGGTTACTGGTGAGTAACCCAGTTATTACCATAGTGTGTATAATTGTGAGGAAGAAACTATGGCTCTGATTTGGATGTCTCTGTTCTCTCTCCCTTCATTTAACCAATCAAAACATTTAAATGAACTATAAATTTACAGCTGCAGAAATTCACATCAGCCCATACCAAACTAGCACACATGATTAGTGCAGTCTGTAAATGCATGCTTTATTCTCTCTGAACAAACAAGGAGTCTTGTGGCACTTAAAGACTAACAAATTTATATATTGCATGGGAGAAAATCCCACTTTGATGGACGCTTTGAAGATGGGGGAGCTTACAGAACGGGAGGAAGTAAATGCACAGAAGTGTAAGTCAAGGGAACAGGTCCCACTGTAAAAGCAAATTAAAACAGTTGTAAAGATTCAAACACTGAGGAACAGCATAGAGGAAGATGAGGTCAAATCACCTGTTGTAATGAGAGACAAATCCAATGTCTCTATTAAGTCCTGAAGCAATGCAACCAAAGTTGCAAATAAATTCAATTTCAGCAGCTTCTCTTTGAACCCTTGATCTAGTATTCATCTGAGCATAGCAATTAGCAGATCATTAATGGAGTGATCACAGAGATTGAAATGCTGACCCATTGGTTTTCAAATGTTGTGATTTCTGATGTCAGATTTGTGCCCATTTATGCTTTTGCACAGAGACTCTCCTGGTTCTTTGGAACTTGGTAACATGCAAGGTTCTGTTTGAACAGTACATCTGTCCTACATGCTTTAGTCTTTCTTTCCCTGCTGCAGCCAGGCTGATTGCCCAATTCTCTATCTTTCCAGCTATAGAAGTAAAAAATAAAAACTTGCTACTGAGAAAGAGAAAACAGAAATAGACCTGTTAGTGTTAACTGTCATTCCTTTTCATTAAAGAACTGTGCAGGCAGAAACGCCTTATAAAGAATGTGAGGGAAGAGGAATGGAGTCTCCTATCATTGCACCTGAGTGTTGGTCAGGGCAGAGGATTGGGTACCAGAATTACTGAATTCTGTTCCAGTGACTATTTCTGTGACCTGAGACAAATTAGCTATTTTCTTTACATCCCCTGTGTGTGGCTGTCAGTAAAATGGACATAAATATTAACCATCATAACACACTTGTTAAATTGGGTATTTACAAAGCTTTTTGAGATTCTGGAACCAAAGATGTGATATCAGTACAAAGTGGAGCAATGGCAGAGTGGAATCTCACCATTGTGGAAACACTGGAAGAAACACACTGGAAGCCTTTAAAATGGGTTAAAAATTTGTTAACTCTACAAAATCTATTTAATCATTCACTAGGCAGTTACTTTTTAGACTTTGCAGGAGCCAAAGTACTTTACACAGCCTATATTGCATTTTTTTAGCTATTTGCTTTCAAGATGTGCCCCCCTCTTTTGAATTTAGGCTTCATAAAGGTTCCATTCTCCCTCTAGTCTAGGGGTCTCAAACACATGGGTCGCAGGCCATATGCGGCCCACAGAGCTGCCTCCTGGGGCCCCTGATAGCCCCCAGAAATCCAGGGCTCCCACATTTCCAACCCTGGAGTTTTCTGCAGACGGAGACCAAGCAGCCTCACCTCCTCCCTGCCTTATCAGCCACTGACAGGGAGGAGCTGAACTGCTGCCTGGAAGCTGTCCTATTCACATGCAGCAGTTAATTGCCCTATTCACATGCAGCTCTTGATCAGGAACTGCCCTATTCACATGCAACAGCTGAAGCAGGCTGAGCTGTCCAGAGAAGGCTCAGGTGTTGGGGGGGGGGTGATATTGGCCTGAGGAGGAATAAATGATTTTTACATTGACTTGGGGGGAGGGAGACTCACTCCAAAAGACAGCAAAATTTGGCTCATTTTGCATGAATTGGCTCAATGCAAACAAACTTTAGCAATAGTTGTTACTGTTTTTAGTTAAAGCTGGTAACAAAGAAGAGGGGAGGGAGGATTCAGGAAAATGTTTCCTAACTTTTTAATCTCAAAATTTGCAGTTCCATTAACTTCAAAATTTGAAACATTTTCACCAAATATATGAATTGAGTAACTGTGAGTAGTCACATATGTGATAAGCCTCATAAAATAAAATAAAATAAAGACATCAGATCTTGCCCTGAAAAACTTTTAAAGTATACTTGATGAGATTGACTCTGGATCCCAAATAGATAAAAGATAAGGTGACAGTAATAAGGTTACATGGATGCATAGTGGGTTACAATGTTCCCTCTAAGCTGCGCTGGCGTGCTGCAGCGCACCCCGCCGCAGCCGCCAGCGCAGGGAAGGCAGCCGGCAGTGCACTGCCGGCAGCCAGACTGCTTCGACGGAGCTCCTGTGGAGCAGGGAGTTTTGAAAACTCCCGCCCAGAAAAGCTCTAACGGAGCATGCCCAGAAAATCTGGGCATGCTCCATAGAGCTTCTCTGGCCCAGGAATTAGGGCTGGGCCTGCCTCGAGTCCAGCCCCGAGGTAAGTTTGTGGGAGCGGGGGGGGGGCGAGCAGGAGCAGGAGCAGGAGCAGGAGGGCATGCTGCCGGGAGCAGGGGGGGGCT
>ML682034.1:1960742-1970820 GCA_007922195.1 Podocnemis expansa
CGGGGGGGGGGGAGCGCAGCGAGCAACAGGAGTTGCTCAGCTGCTCTCTCCCCTTAGAGGGAACATTGGCTGGGTTACATTGAGTTTGTTGATCCTGCTATATAGTTATGGCTTTGGTTTACTTAATTGCCCCTTCATTTCTTATAGACAGGAGACACAATTTTGACTGAGTTTTGGTTTGAGTTTTGGGGATTCATTTGAGTCTTGGGGACTCAGATTAAAATTCTTTGGATATAAAATGAACAGAAATGCATTGAAAAGCCCTTTGTTAAATAGAATTGCTTAGTTTTGTAGATCTCTGTGGGAACAGAAAATAGGATTCCTGGACTTTTATCCCATAAGAAGTAGCTATACAGGGGTGATATTTAACAGATGCCATTTTTATTAACTTCAGTGGGAACAGATACTCACTGAAGTCACAAAATGGTTTGCTTCTAATTTTCTTTTTTTACATTCCTTCTGTAAACAAACTGATACCAAAATTTATTTCTAATTAAAAATTATTTAGGAATATGAGTCATTTGTGTATCAAAATAACTTTTATTGAATCACAGAGGCAGGCATTTAGTAGTTTTCTGCCTCCTTGCTACAATTTATTAACCAAAAACATAATCTGAAGTCACTTCTGTCTGAGTCTAAGCAGCTGTGATGTTAAGTTATTGTGTCTTATAATTGGTGCTCACTACCTTAAGTGGATAATCAGCTAAGACCTAAATACAACTTCCCAGGAAGCAATTAGCATTTTAGGATAATAGGCCCAATGTGCCACTATGTTACACCAATCCTATGCTTGTGCAGCTCCACTGAAATCAATGTATTACTGTAATACAAGAGTAATGCAATGGTTGGTCAGTCCAATATATTTGACTAGAATAATTTTTAAATAGTAAACACCCTATCTATCAGAATGATTAAGAAAAAAAATGCTTACGTGAGTATGGGATGCTATACACTTTGTTCAGTTAGTAGATTTCAGGATTTTTTTTTAAACTTCATTTTAAATAACAAAGTTGAAAAATGAGTCATAGTTTTCCAATAGGCATCAACTTTGGGAATACATTTTTACTTGGGCTTAGTGCTTCAGATCAAAGTATGAAAGGGAAGGGATTGAGCATTTAGTTTTGATCCAACATTATATAAACATAATGGCTGTGATATTAACTGTAAATGGGTCTTTGCTGAGAAAGGAGTTTTCAAAACTTTTAAGAAGGGATCAAGTGATGCTTCATTTTTAGTTGACAAGTATGAGTGTGCAAGCACATTTTTGCCCAGACTATGACTTCATGACCCAATTTTCAGATCTGGTCATGCTGTGCTCAGTTCAGGAATTGTTTTGAGAGGAGGTTGAGGAAGGTAGCTTTAAATAATCTGTAGGCATCCCTGATCCAAGGCTGAAAGCTGATATGGCCCTTGCCATAAGTGACGAGTCTTATGTGGGGGCTGGGAAATGGGGGTGCAGTAAAGCTGGCTGTAGACGCAACCATCTCTGGAAACAAAGAATATATCTATACTACTAAAAACAAAAACAAAAACAAAAACAAAAACAAAAACAACCTCTTCTCACAGCAGTGAGTAGAGACAGGAAGTTGTTAGTACCATTATGCAAGGCACTGATAAGACCTCATCTTGAATAGTGTGTGCAGTTCTGGTCCCCCACATTTGATAAAGATTGATTCAGACTGGAACAGAGGAGGGCTACTAGGATATCCATGGAACGGAAAACATGCCTTTTGAGAGGATACACAAAGAGCTTGGCTTCTTTAGTACAACCTGGGGATCAGCAGTGCAGGCTCAGAGAGCCACCTTTGGCTCCTGGAGTTACCCTTCTGGCTCCCTGGCAATCTCCTCCAGGGAACTAGGTATGTTCTGGGGATTCCTGGCTGGCCCCAGCATCGTGGCCAAATCATGGGCACCGGGGTCGCCCTCACCCTCACACCACAACTACATGAGCCAGAAGCAGCCCAGCAGCTGTGCTGCAGCCCCTAGTGCTGGTGGGGGGTGTACAGGCAGCGCGCATTCCCTCTGTCCCTCCCTCCACTGGTGGGGCAGATCAGCCCTGCCCTGCCTACCCCCAGCTTGCTGCCCCTTCCAAGAGCGGCCAACAGAGAGTTGTAGCTTGCGGAGGCAGGGTCCTGGAATGGCTCCTTTGCGGAATTCAGGCCGCATTGCCCTGGCCACTCCAGGCCTGAACAGGGGCCACCTCACCCCAGGCCCTGGATCAGGCTTGTTCAGCCCTGGGGTATGGGGGTCCAAAGCGGCCTGAGCTCCGCAAGCAGACTATTCCAGGGCCCCACCTCTGCAAGTTGCAGCTCTTTTCTGGTCACTCTTGGGAGGGGCGACCGGCTGGTGGTAGGTGGGGCAGCACTGTTCCACCCCACCAGCAGAGGGAGGGACGGAGGGAGTGCATGCCGCCCACACACATGCCCCACCAGCACTAAGGGCTGTGACGCAGCTGCGGGGCTGGCTCAGGCTCACACGGTTGTGGTGGGAGGGTGGAGGGGAATGGCTGTTCTGCTCTTTTGTGTTGCCAACACCTGGTATAACTGAAAGAAGGTTGGGGTTGATGTGACTGCTCACTATAAGTACATCAGAGGGGTAAATACTGGGGAGGGAGAGGAATTATTTAGGCTCAGTTCCAATGTGCACACAAGAACTAATTGATATAAACTGGCCATCATGAAGTTTAGACTTGAAATTTGATGCAGGTTTCTATCTATAAGAAGAATGAAGTTCTGGAATAGATTTCCAAAGGGAGCAGTAGGGGCAAAAAATTCAGCTAGTTTCAAAACTGAGCTTGATAAATTCATGGAAGGGATGATATAATGGGATACCCTAGTCTGGCAATTGTGTATTCTTTGGCTCCTGGTGGTAGATATGCCAATGGGACAAGTGACAGACTGGGTTCTAAGTTATTATAGAAAATGTTTTCTTGAGTGTCTGATTGATGAGTCTTGCCCACATGCTCATGGTTTAACTGATGGCCAGATTTGAGGTCAGGGAGGAATTTTCCCCCAGGGAAGATGGGCAAAGGCTGTGTGTTTTTTCACCTTCTTCTGTAGCATGGGGCATGACTCAATTGCTGGTGGACTCACTGTACATGAAGTGTTTAAATCATGATTGAGGACTTAAATAACTCAGTCATAGGCTACAGATTTAGTACAGGAATGGGCTGGTGATGTTCTGTGGCCTGTGTTGTATAGAAGCTCAGATTAATGATCATATTGGGCCCTTCTGACCTTAGAGTCCAAGTCTCAGAGCTGAGCAAGTGAAGGAGGGTCTTGGAGTTTAGGCTCCAGCTTAAGTGGGATGTCTTATCTCAGCCCCATAGCGCAAGCCCCACAAGTCTGAGTCAGTTGACCTGGGCTCTGAAACTTGCTGCTGTGAGGTTTTTTTTTTTCCAGTGTATACAATAATCTGTCTCTGAGACAGTTGTTCACAGTTTACTATGGAGACTATTTGCCTATGATATTGAGGGTCACATTCTGGCTCCCATTCCTCAGGCTTTGTGCTCCTGTTGAAGAACAGAACAAATAAAGATTTCAAAAGGAGGCAAGTATGACAAACTTTTCTTGCAAAAAAAGTAACTTTGGTCTACTGAGCATATTCACCCAGCAAATTTTTATGGTATTGCTAAAATTAATGCTTTGGATCTATTTGTTGCACTTCTCCATTTTAGTATGCTAAGGAAAGCCATACACTTTGATGAGCAGCAAACTTTCCGAAAGGTGCTGATTAACTTCCTGAATGCTTTTTTGACATTCTCAGTGCTGCTTCGTTTGGGATGCCCTTGATAGTTTTAACGTCCTAACAGGAGCAGCTGGAACTGTATAGTCAATGGCCATATGATTATGAATTATGATGTATTGGACATATGCTGCATATTTAGAGCCATTTAATGGATTAATTTACATGAAGCATGGATCTCAACTGAAGATAGTAATCCTCAACCTGGAATCATTACTCTGTCATCTTCAAGGACAGCAAATTATGCCCTCTTGATTATTTGTCTTCACCTAACTTCACTGCAGAAAAGGCCACTACATCATAAGTTAATTACGTCCAGTGACAAACGGTGTCATTTCCTATCAAAATCAAAAGTAACTGTTACTTTGCAAGGCCCAAATTACTAATTATTTTACCTTTTTAAATTAATTTCATATAGCCTATTGCTTTTCCTCTTGACTGTGTGCTTATTTTTCCCCATTTGACAAATATTAATTATTTCACTGTGTCACTTCTGAACCTGTGTAATGTGGTTTACTTCTTCTAATCAGTCAGTAAATATCTTTATTGATGGTCCAAGGGGGGATTTTTAACCACTCATCATTGTAAGCATGAATAAAGATACTGAGCAAGCACTGAAGTCAGTGGCAGTTGATAGTACTTGGCCCCATCTGACTTGCT
Source organism: Podocnemis expansa (assembly GCA_007922195.1). Classification (NCBI taxonomy): domain Eukaryota; kingdom Metazoa; phylum Chordata; order Testudines; family Podocnemididae; genus Podocnemis; species Podocnemis expansa. The sequence goes on from ML682034.1 coordinate 1,965,147, forward strand.
GTTATAGGGTTCTAGTAACTTGTCTAAAGGCCAACTCCTGCTCCTTTTGAAATTAGGGAGATTTTTGCTATTGACTTCTGTCGGATGAATGCCAGTATAAACCTACTTGTTTGATGCTTAGAACATGATTGAACTGGATTGACTAATTGATGATGCATCTGGTATTCAACTTACTCACTGAAAGGTTAGGTATTCTACGTATCTGACTGATCTTCCAAATGACAAAGCAGTACCGTTTTCAGCAATATCAGAAACTTATGTGATTACTAGAATATGTCTTAGAACATTGGACCAGCTGTAGTCAATGGGTCTAAATGAAGTAGAATTTGTCATCCTGACTTCAGTGCTTTGTTGTACATCAGTAACTATTATCGATATTGTCCTTTATCAAGCTGCTGGTCTTCTTTAGCATATGGATTAAAATTACTAACAAGCAATGTTGCCCCCTACGTTATATTTATGTAAACTTTTTTGCATTTGTTGATGACTAAATAACATCTATTAGTAAAGTGCAAGCACCAGTGATCACTCATACAGTCCTTTTCCTATGGGAATGGAAAATCCCGTACAGCAACAATAATCTAGTTGCATATGTTACATCCAGCTGCAGCTATGAAGGAATCAAGTGTAAAAATGTAAATAATTCAGTAGAATTCAGATGCTTTTATTCTAACTGAACACACAGACACATGCAAGATATGATTCTATGACTAGTATAAACACAAAACACACAGCTAATGTCAAAAGTTCCAAAGGGGTAGTAGTGTTAGTCTAGTTCAGCAAAACAAGCATGGAGTCCTGTGGCACTTAAAGACTAACAAATTTATTTATTGCTTGAGCAAATCCCACCTCGCCAGACACTTTGCAGAAAACATCTTCAAAGCATCTGACAAAGTGGGATTTTCTCCCATGAAAGCTCCTGCGATAAACAAATTTATTAGTCGTTAAGTGACCCAGGACGCCTTGCTTGTTTAGGTAATGTCAAAGTTTGCGGTTCACCTAAAAGTCAACAACTATCTCAGCCTAGCTGTCATAATTGTATTGTAACAATGTTTTATGCCACGTAGGACTTTTATTGAGGATTTTTCTGCCGACATAAACTTGTGTTTTTCCACTGACTGTTAGCCAGCTCATTTCCCCAGACTCCTTGCATGCCAAGTAAGTTTTCACAGTCAGTTGATTCATAGCATTTCATCCCTGGAGCTAGTTCAAACAGCCAAAATACAGTGCAAGACCATAATGCTGTCTGTAGCTGTCTTCACAAAGAAGCATGATGCAGAACTTTTACAAGAGAATAGAATGTCAGATCAAAGCACAAAAAGGGCAAAAAGGACCCACTTCAGCTTGCACCGAAGTCAACAGCAAGTTGTCCCAATGTTCAACACTAGAAATGGTTCCAGTGACTTCATGGAGCATTAAAATGGGCTCCAAATGATCAGCAGATAGGTGTTGGTGAGAGTTTTCAGCTCCATGGTAAACCCATTAGACTTACTTTAAAAATATATTCCTCTTCTTTCAAAAGACTCAAGTCAGGCTCATGGTTTAGCAATCATTTCTAATTGTTTGAAGGCATTGCCAAGCCACTAGAGGTGAAATTTGGGTGGCTGTGAGGAAGGTTAAGGTTGGATCAGCCAGTGGGTGGGTTTTGTGGAAAGATTTTTTTCACTATGTTTTGTGAACAAGTTCCAGTTAAGCTGGAAAAAGAGGGAGAGTACTCTTCCAGTTCTGGCCAGAACCAGGAAGTGAATAGGTTTGTGAAAATGGAAAAACAGAGGAAACAAAATTATGTGATCTTCTTTGCTGCTGTAATTAAAAGTTCACTTTGAACTTTGGGCATTGTCTTTAATGTGAATTGGTTGACTTGTCCCTTTCATCTATTTGAATATCTCTTTAGAAAAACACAAAAAGGGATTCACTTCAATGTCAGGTGACCTGAATGAAAGGAACGAGTGACCTTATTACCCATGCCAATCCAAAGGAGGGAAGTTTTCAATGGGTAACAAATTCCTTGGTTTTAGCTAGCAGGTTTTTAAAGGAAATCTTTTTCTGGAGTTGGATTAGGAGTGGGGTAGTCCCTTCTATCTGTAAATCCATAGAATCTCCAGATGAAGAGCTGGCTGAATGTTGTTAAGTAGAAAATCTATTTTCAACCTCCACAGTTGATTCACATGCTAACTCTTAGCTGGTGTTTGGTTAAGGAATCACCTGGCTTTACAACCTGTCTGGGGTTGGAGCACAGAAGGAAAAGTACAATTTAGGAGAAAATCTTTCATTTCCAGCTGTAAAACTCAGAAGTTTCTCTACTATGCGAACTGCCTGGTTCCCTTGAAAGGCAGTTTAACCCCTTCCATTAGCGTGAGGCACATACACTCAATCAAAGTCCCATTTACTGAGTGTATGAGATGTTTGTGTTTCTTTTAGAAACCTGTGACAACATATGTCAGAAGGTATTTTTATTTATTATATGGATACCGATTTTGCTAACTTAATGTCCTAAGAGACAGATTTCATTTTCAAGACAGTTCGAGTTCAAGTAGCAATCATAAATTCAGTACAACAAAAAGCCATTCATAGTATGTTGCATCTAAGACTAGAATGTTGACATAAAGCTATGATTTTTTTTTTTTATTGGCTGTATATCCTGGCAATAGGGCAGCTGTTGTTGCTGGTGCTACTAGTGCATGAGTAACAAACACTTCCTATTACCATCTGTCATGTCAGACTTATAATTTTCAAGATCCAGCCAGGACCTTCCTGGTGTGGTTGACTTAGAATCATGATTGACAGTAATAGCTATTTTTAAAAGTAAAAAACTAGATTTTACTTCTGACAAACAGAGCTTGTTTGATTGATATTGAACTCATTACAGTCATTTACTGGAGTCCAGATGTCCTGACGCAGTGACATTTATGACAGCTAGGTTTCAGCATACACATTTACAGTAGGATTCAGGTTGCAGTAAGCCTGTCTTGCTGCTTATAATTTCTAGTGTCTTGATTTGAATGAAATGATAGCTTGTAGAGCAAGAACTTAAACTCTCTCTGCTTCTTTGCAGACTGAGGGAGCCAGTGAAAGTCAAATGTTTATCTAGCCAATAACTTATTTCAAACAGATTTCATTAGCATAGCCAGACTTGCATCCCTTGTTCTTTATGTGGCTGCATGAGGACATTGCATAGCAATCTGTGTATCCTTCTGCCTGTCCGAAGCAATTATAAAATGCTCTGCAATGGTGCTAAATTCCTATCAGACATTACCAGCTTATTACGTGCCTGGGAAAAGCAGATTTTCCAGTCGTATGTTTTTTGTCATTCATGACTCGTTCATAGGTATAATAACTAGTCCTGAGAGAGTCAGCCAAAGAAATTATGATTCAGCTTTGCACACAAATAATAAGTAAAATGCTGTACCTAAGAAAACCAAAAATTCAAAGCCAACATGAATTACGTTGGCAAGTAGAATTAAACGCTGTTTGCTTTGGTAAGTTTAATTGATTATAAGGAAGAAGGAACAACTGTGACTGAAGTGTAAGGGGCAGCTGGTATGGTTTAAAAAATCAATATGTAAGAAGAAATTGCATAGAGTGCTGACTAAAATTGAGAAGCACTTTGTAAAGTTAATTGTTTGCCTTTTTCTATTAAAACTGAGGTATTCTATTACAGACCTTTTTGTAAGAGAACTTGCCTGTCTTTTATTCTGGAACTCTGCTGTTGTGTAATCTCTGATACAAAATGTTCGCAATCCTCTAAACTCAAATGTATGAATAGACTCCATAATGGACAAAAAGAAGAAAACTTGGAAAGTGGTATTTTTAAAAACACATATAGTTTTCTGTAACCAAGAGGAAAAATGGCTTTTGTGGTTAAAGTACTGCACAGGTTGATATGGGATCAGTTCTCAGATTTGCCACAGACTTTATATGGAGTGCCAAGCAAGTTGCTGAGTTCGTTGGTGACATTGGTTTGCCATCTCTAACATAAGAATGGTAATACTCCCTTCCTATTACCTTTTGTTAGTCTGTCCCTATTCAGTCTGTAGGCCCTGAAGGGCAGAGACAGTATCTTACAGTTGTTAGGTGCAGGATGTAGCACATCCATTTCACAGGAAATTTTAAAATATTTGCTTTCACTCCAGTTTGGAATGAAAACAATTTTTGAAATGTCAGATTCACTCAGAATAGAAATTCCAAGTTTCAATAAGCTCTTCTTATGATATAGTTTGTATAATTACCATGGTAGGAAAGCCAAGTGTTCTTATGGGGTAAACAGGAAATATGTACCATGGTAACTCAGCAGAAAAGTGCTGAGCTGAAGGCAACTGATTGTACCCAGATCAACATGCAGTACCAGGTGAAAATGAAAAAATGTGTCAGCAATTAATAGTCATTGCAGCCACCTGAGGGCACAGACAGTCTCTGCAACCAATGGGAACATTCCTGATAATCAGGTTGTAAGCATAATAGATGTGTTAGAAAAAATGCACATGTATGTGGTGCAGTCACAGAAACCAGAGTTTAACAGAGTGCATTGGATAAGTGTGCATACAAAGTTGCAAAGGAGTAGCTGTGTAAGTCTAGTTCAGTAAAACAAACAAGGAGTCCTGTGGCACTTAAAAACTAACAAAATTATTTAGTGCATGAGAAATAAAATTTTTTGTGGGAGAAAATCCCACTTTGTCAGATGCTTTGAAGATGGGGGAACTTGCAGAATGAGAGGAAATAAAAGTAGGGAAGTACAAGTCTCCCGTAAAAGCTCATGCAATAAATAAATTTGTTAGTCTTAAAGTGCCACAGGACTCCTTGTTTGTGCATACAAAGAGGTAGAGTTCTCTACTCTACATTATCAAATGATCAGTTGTTCCTGTAAATGCAGGAGTTTTTGTTTATTTTTTGTTTTTATTACTACACCTTCTTGAAAATGTGCTCTTCAGCTTTCAGCCAATTAGTTTATTGGTTCTCATCTAACCTCACTTACACCTGGCTAAGTTCTGACTTCTGGGAGTTTGTGTCAGTGAAGCAAGCATGTGGCTTTGCGTGTCCTTTCTAAAAGCCTATCAATTTCTCCCCCCTCTCAGGATTATACTTCTAGAAACTACAGCAAGCTGTTTGTCAGGAATTTTAAATCTCTGTTGAATAAACTCTTTCCCTCTGAGCTGATTTAGTAAAGCCTCCAACAGCTCACTGCCATTCACTGGGTAAGTTTGGAATGTCAAAAATGCCACTGTGTTTACTTTAGTGCTACTCTCCATGAGCTGAAAGAATTAAGAAACCTTTCTCTGACCTGCTTTTCTTGCTCTGACACTACTAGTTCACTGCTTCAGGGTTGCTGGCTTTATTTTAGATGGATGGGGAAGACAGCGATGATGACCCATTTACCTTTTCATTGAACCCCACTTCCATCAGAACCTCAGTGAACTTAGTGGTGTACTGTGGGTCTCTGGCACCTGGGACCAGTGCTTGTATTTACAACCCCTCCCTTTCCCTGTTGGTGGCAGCAGCCTGCGGGAGGGTTCTACAGGCCTGCTTCCTGCTCTTCCCCTGGTACAGCAGGAGTGGTGGGGCAGATGGCCCTGGCTGCCTGGGGATGGACTGGGAGGGGCTGCTTGGTCTCATTGCTCCTAGCACTGGGGGGGGGGGGAGGGGGCAGAAGGGCCAGGAGAACACTTGCTCCTGCTGC
>ML682034.1:1970830-2025410 GCA_007922195.1 Podocnemis expansa
TTCTATAACCACATGCACACAAAATCTTGGAGGATGGTATGGAAAAGTAGCTAGTTTTCAGTAAAGGGGTTCTCATTTTCTGGGTATTAAAACCTAAATAAACTGAGTGTTGTGTTACATATTCCTTTCCCTCATAAGAGGTGATGTGTAATATAGACAGATAGATAGATAGGTGTAGATATACATGTGTGTGTGTAAGGCAGGCTTACAACCTATGCTTAACAGCTTTTGAAGGGGGGGGGGGGCAACTAATCTGCATGGGTCCTGTATTAGCATGGATACAAAGAGGACAATTAGCTGATTACCCACTATGCCATGCACGCAGTATGCTAATGGTATTTGGGGTTAATCTGCTCACAACTAAGGGGAAATATGAAATTCTGTCTTTTTTGTGAATTGCTACTTTATGTTTGTTGCAAATCAGTCTGAATTAGTTAAAGGGTAAAAACTACCCTTACTTAAGAAGAGGCTTATAGGAAGGGTGACTGCATGTTTCAGCCTGAAGGAATTTGAGAGACAGGGGTGGGGGTTTGAGGCTATTCTGGCTTCTCCTCATATTGCTTCCCCTGTTTTTTGATAGCTGTGGCTAAGCCATCTGTGAGGCTTTTGTCATTTAGAGATAGCTGTTTATACCTACTTAAGAGCTGTAGTCACCAGGGAGAAGAGCAAACTCTCTCTCTGACTAGAGAGAAATTTCTCTCCTTGAGCTGAGATGGGTGGAGCCAATGGACAGTGAGAGCAACCTGTGGTGAGCTGGGTGACATAAGTGACTGGAGGGTGGAGCCGACGGACAGCAGGCAGAGCCAGTGGGCATTGAGAGTGGCCAGTGGCAAGCTGGGTGGCACGAGTGACTGGATGGTGGAGCTGGTGGACAGTGGGCTGAGCCAGTGGATAGTGCGAGTGGCCAGCAGCAAGCTGTATGGTGCAAGTGACTAGAGGGCAGAGCCGGTGGACAGCGGGCGGAGCGAAGGAACAGTTGTGGAGGATGGAGTGGGTGACCAGTAGATGGCGTCAGCAGGCAGCTGGCATGAAAGACACTCCCTACGTACCCTAGGGTCAGTTGGAAGCCTAGTTAGCACTGATTTTCCAGATCAGTGCCAGTTTTGCCATTAAGTTTGTATGTTCTGTTATGCGGTGTGGGTTGGTGGGAACTACGCTTTATACTAACTTTTCTAGATTAGTGCTGATCTCTGTTATTTGGCATTTTTGTTTTACTACTATTAAAAGTTCTGTTTACTACACTCAGACTCGTGTTTGCAAGTGGGGAAGCCCTTACTCCTTTGGGGTACCCAGGGAACAGTGCAGGATTCCCCAGAAATGTGGGTGGGGGCTCAAGCCGGCTGTTGGTATTACACTATTGGGAAACCCCTAGGTATAGAACCCGGCCCTTGTCCTGCCAGCCCACCCTGACAGAACAGTTATATATATACACACACACACAAGACAGGCATGTTCAAATCCTGGTTTGATGTTTCTACTCAAGTCCATGCTGTAGACTTGTAAAGGGAAGCTATTCAAACACTTGATGAAAATTCCCAAGATGAGTTATGATAAGAATCTTGTATGTTTATATATCTGAAAACAAGCAGGTTCACAGGATGTATATTTAAACATTAAAAAGTTGGATTTTTATCGCTAGAAAAAAAGCCCCTTCTTTTCCATGACACCTTTTCTTCATTTCAGGTATTATGTTTTCCCCAGCTATATTAGCCAACAGATGCAGAGTGTTTTTATGCTTTGCTGTCAACTAAAACTACTTTTAAACTGATTTCTTAAATACCAAACACCACAGATGCATATCCATTAACCTCTAGTGATTGCTTTTCTAAATAGATTGCACTCTAGAGATGAAGCAAAGACTGCAGCTGCTTCTCTAATGACCTATGGTTCAGGCTTTGTATATAACTTCAGCAATAATATTTGCAGAGTCAGTACTAACCATTGTTAGTTGATTCTTCTACCAAGGTTTAGTTTCTTCTACTCATTTGGTGGATGACATCTCTACGGGAGTGAAGACAGACCTTGGACTGGTTTCATATGCTATTCTATCTGCTTGGGTGATTGCAACAACCGTGCATTCAGTTGAGACACTTTCTTGTATAAATTGGCATTTAGTTGTTTGAACACCCATTTTTAAGTGTGATTGCAAAAATACATGCATGTAATTGTGTGTGTTTTAAGACTATTTCCTCTTTAAACTTAACTTTAAAATTCTAGGCTAGACTTGGTAGGCACAAGTAGCAGAAATTCTGAGCAAGTCTCAGTACATGTAAATTAAATGTCTAAATGTTTTCTCATTCTCTCACTGTCTTCTCTTGCTTTCCTTGAAATTGTGTGCAGGGCTACATTTGTCCCCAAATTATCATCAACCCTCTCTTAGGAAAATGGAAAGGCTGCTAAGACAGGAAGAAGGCCATTTTCTTTATCAATGAGAAGTAGTGGTTCTCCTGCATAAGGCAGCACAAGAATCTATACGGACCACCCCACTTCCCCATTCAGTTGGTTTCTGTTGGAGAGAGCTGCTGACTTCTGAGTAGAAGAAAGGAAGAGGGCTTAACAAAGATTCCTAATGATCCCCACTATGCAAGCATCTCCTTGTTCTTTTTCTTTCCCCTTCTGTGGATCTTCTGCTTAGCCCTGACTGGTATCAGGAAACTGATGTGGACAGGCTGACCCAATCTGTAACATGTCTCTCCTCTCATCCTGACTAGGTTAATGCCATAAAACACTGTCCTCTAAGCAGATTAGACAGTAGGAAATTCCAAACATATAATCATAACTAAAACTTTCCACTTTCTGATCTGTCTCTCATTTGTTGCTACCCAGTGGGATGAGAGCTGACTGCCCTGTGGAAGCAATGTACTTACCTCCAAGAGAAGTGCCTACAGTTTTACTCCATCAGCAAATTTTGAGGTGTAGTATAGATTCTGATGCGACTCCCCTGCATTCCGCCCCTGCTGGAAGGATGATCAACTTGGCATAGGACATGACGCTAAAGTGCTTAAGGATGGTGGGGCCTGAGGATTTTCATCAACATAAGCTGGCTCCTCTACTAGGGTTTATGTGGAAAATGACTCTCTTGAACTGTCTGACCTGCAAAGCATAAAGAAGACATTTTCTGCGGCCAGTCTTGTTAAAGGAAACATTCTCTGCCAACCTGTTTAAAAATCAGATGAGGAATTTGAAAATAAATTAGGCAGACTTGACTGTAAGCCAGTGGAGCTCTTTTAAAAGGGGCAAAATTCTTTCTCACCATTTTGCTGCTCTTGTCAGAGCCGTAACTATACTGGGGCCAACGGGGCAAAGCCCCAGGCAGCGTGGAGTAGTGCAATAGAGCCGCTCTATTAAAGGCAGCTTTCGCAGCACCAGCTCCAAGCCCCACCAGTGGCAAGGGGTGTGTTCCAATAGGAACAGCTCTGGCTCTTGTTGTGAGGAATCTGAAAGCAGTGATCTGCACCAGCTGGAATCTGGGTAATGTTTTATCAGCAAAACAGTTATGGATTTGCACTTAACATATATTTTACCTCAGTCATAAGTTTTATTCTCTAATCTGCTAGTAAACCCTTTTCACTGGCTTTTAATATAGGTTTTCTCTAAAAATATAAATGCAGAAGGATTGGAAGCTGTGTGGTGTCCTGTTGAGGGGAGTATCCTTTGTTTAGTGTAATAAGAAGCACTTTCTTCATATTAAACCTGAGTAAGCAGCATGTCATTGTCCTTGAGTGACTGGTTAAGTGAAGCAAGAGGGCAAGAACAAGTCCCGGTTAGGTGGCGATGAACTAGTTTGAGTACAAGTAGAATTGACCAGAATCTTTATTCCAGAACATGATCTGAGCATTTGTAGGGTTCAGTGAAGCTTAGCTAACAGACTTCTTTTCTTCACACTACTGTAGTTTCCTGGTTCCCACTAGAGCTCAATGAAAAATATAGAAACCATAGAGGTCATAAAATTTAAGGGCAGAAGGGACTGCTCAATTATTTAGTTTGATCTCCTGTACAGCACAGGTCACCAGCACAGTCACACTAAACCCAACAACAGAACTTAGACAAAAGTATTGCAGCCCACTGAAGACTGGACTATCATGTGCAACAGGGAGAGAAGAATGGGGCTGAGGTGCACCAGTCTTGGAAAATTTCACAATGGCAGTGAGCTGATTAAATGAGAAAGCCAGACAATCCTGGCATGTGAGCTTCACCTACACACTACAGAGGAAGGTGAAAACTCCCAAGGTCAGTGCCAAACAAAATTCCTTCCTCACACCACATATTGTGCTCAGTCAGACCCTGAGCATGTGAGCAAGAGCCAACCAGCCAAGCACCTGTGAGACAGAAAGAAATAGAATACTCAATGCCACTTCAGGGCACTATCCAATGTCCGATTTCCAGCCTTGGGCATTTCTGATGCTTCAGAGGAAGGAGATTTTTAAAAACAAAAAGATCCCTTCCTATAATATGGGGTGGGTGGCTGGGTGGGTGAGAAAGAGGCAGGGAAGGAGCATATTCCTTCCTGATCCCTGCAGGTAGCCAGCTGAAACCCTGAAGCATGAGCTTTAGGAACATGGTATAAACCACAGTCAGGGCTGCTGAGCCTTACCCTCCACTATCACAAGCAAATCCATCATACAGCGCTCATAAATATGTCCAGCTGTCTCTTAAACTAATTAAATTTTTTTGCTACAATTCCTGTTGGGAGGCTGTTCCAGAACTTTATTGTGCTGATGCTTTGAAACCTCCTTTTAATTTGCAGCCTGAATTTCTTCATGGCAAGTTTATATCCATTTGTTCTTAAGCTTAAATAACTTTTTGCCCTCCTTGGTATTTATCCTCCTAATGTATTTATATCTCCTCAGCCTTCCTTTTGCTAGACTAAGCAACCTGATCATTTTAGTCTTCTCATCAGATAGGCCCTTCATTCTTGTGTGATGTCTACCCTGTTTTTTAAATCAGCGAGGAAAATTTTGTATGCTTTGCCCATCACTTCAGGATCAAATAGGTGCCATTTAGGTTGGACATCATTCACATGCATAGAAATTCTAAATAGTTTAATTCTAAATGTGAAATAAGGTGTGAACTAGTTAATATGCATGCAAATCCCTAACAATAAATGATGAATTAAAGATGCCTATTTTAACCAGGAAACACATACTGATGCATGGTGTGTACTGGAGGCCAGGGTCAGACATAACTATCATTTTAGTAATATTCTCTGCGTTGCATGTCTGATTTTCAGAGGTGTTGAGTACCTGCTCCTCCAAATGGCTGCACTGCCGCTCCAAGTGGGAGCTACAGGCACTTAGCCACTCTAAACATAAAGACCTATATGTTTGCTCACCAATATTCAGTCTGATACCATTCCTGTTTTAATCACAACAGTTCTGCCAGGGCCAGCCTGTACTTCAGCTTCCTTACAGAAAGCAATGGAGGAATAGGAGAAGTGCTACTGAAAAGATATATTGCGATAAACAATAGGGAAAGATTGCCTCTTTTTTGCTACATTATGTAAAATGGATGATAAATGATTTCCTGGTTCAGTTGTAGTGAAGACAGGAAGTTGAAATCTGAGTTCTTATCATTGGCTTATTGTAGGAGTCAGTGTGCTCTTCTGGTGCTCATTACAGAGGTGAAATGTTTGTTAGTAATCCAGTCCAGTAACTGAGAAACACATGCAATTTCACAGAGCTCATGCTTCCTACCTTATGAAGAAATTAATTGAGGTATAGACCTGCATATTTTCATGGAACTCTCATTTATAATGTAAACTCATTTGATTTTGCATACAGTAATAGATTTTGGAGGTTCTCAAACTTTTCTAGTATAGACCACATATTCTGCCCTTTGTGACAGGGTCAGACTGGATGGTTTCCAGAGAGTTCTAGAAAAGCAATACATCAGCCCCAGGCTCAGCAAGTTCCTTTTCCCTTAGTAGCTGAGCAATGGTTACTCCAGATTAATTAGCACACCTGGAGCTAATTGAGACCCAGCCCAGGACTTGTTAAGAAGCCTTCCCTCCAGGGTAGCTGCGTGAGTGTGAGAGTGAGGAGAGGGAGAGCTACAAGAGCATAGGAGAGGAGGCATGGTGCCATGTCGGCCCTCTAATCTGGAGAAGGAGCTGAATGCTGATGAGGAAGAGCCCCACAGGTATAAAGACTGGGTGAAGAAAGAAACCCCTGCCTCATGGGGGCAAAGGACTTTTCCCAGGCCTGGAGGCTTGACGGAAACAGATTTACTGCTGAAGAGAAGCACAGGACCCATCAAGATAGAGGAGGAACTTCATCACACCTTCTGTTCACAATCATAAATATCTCTGTGGCAATGACAGACATTTCTTACATAGAAAAACAGTGCTTTTTGTCTCTCTCTGTTTCTCTATTTTGTGATCAGTATTTTTTCTTTTTAGTAAAAAGGAAATCACCTGGCTGGGTTGAAATTTTAATAACATTTTCAACTTTTTACCAGCTATATTAGTTGTAGTACATGAGATCTGTTATTTAATCAATGAGATGAACATTCCTCTGAAGCCAAAAAATATTATTTCCATTTTACAGCTAGTTCAACTGAGACAGAGAGATTAAGTGGCTTTGGGACAGTCACAAGAGAATCATTGTTAGACAGAATTAGATCTGAGCTTTCCAATTTCCTATACTGTGAATAGTAAATAAACTCCTAGAACACATTGCCCTCATGTAACAATGTCTGTATGCATGCCCTGCGCACCAGGACTATTTCTTTAGTAGTTTTTTTTTCAATAAATATTGCAAATGACATTATGTTTGTTTACTAGTACCTTTTTCTCCTGGTATATTTATTAGAAGAAAGTATGTAAGGATTCCTGAATTCACTATTGCCATTTGATGCACTAGGAATGTCATAAATTACTAACAAGAGGGCACATGTCATCATTAATAAATCCCTCCTGAGGTTTTCCTCTCCAGTGGGTATTGCTCTCTTTGCACCACACTCCAAAGAGCAATGATTGTGTTGTACAGTAAATCAGACCTCAGATGGAATGTGTAATGAGATCTTCAAAGGCATAAAGTAGTAATTTACTGTCTCTGGAGGGCCCCCTTCTAAGTATGTTTGTTTGCCCCCTTTCAGGCAGACACTGCCACTGAGGTTTTTTTTTTCCTCTTTTTGCTATTTAAAAATAATTTCTCTGTTTTCTGCAATCAAGGCAAAACAACCTGTGCAGTGAAAGGACCATGAATGATTATTTTCTGTGATTAGGAAAAAAAATATTTTTTTAAATCCATCTGATCAGCCAAGCTTACAAAAGTCTTGGAAGAGGGGTGGGGGGATATCTCTCTCTTCTCAAGTTTTCCAGGTGTCATTTTTCTTTTTCACTGGCATATTCAGGGTCACATACTGAACATCAGCTACCAAATCCTCCCTCCTCCCGCCCTCCCCCAGGAGGAGGGAAAGGTATAAGTACTTTGGGACGAGGAGTGAGATGTATACAAGATCCATATGGAAAAATGCACCTGTCCTCTAATACAGGAAAAGGCAAGGCAAATGGGCAGTGAAAGGTAGTCTTAGCCTGGAGCACTTCCAGCCTCTTCTCGCTGTTGGTTACCTTAACTGTGCTCTGTGACAATCTGCTCCAAATGGGTAGAGGACAGAGGCTTGTAGACATTGACAAATATGCCATAAGGCTCTGGTCCAGCACCACTAAAGTCAGCTGCAGCTGTCAATGGGCACAGGCTCTCAGTGTCCAGGTGGGTAAGGCAAGGGGTGTGATGTGCTGCTGTCTATGCCATGTGTGCAGGTGACAAAGGTAAGGGAAACATTGCATTGGGTAATGTACCAGTATTGATTGTGTTGGTGTCTGAGGCAGTCATGTCCACACCTTTGCAGAAACATTGCTGATTTTCTATGTAATTTCATTCCAGTTCTAGGGTGGCGCAAGCACAACACCATACACAGGCTTTTTGCCAGGAAAATCCTCACAGATGATAGCAACTAAGTGTTTGCAGTGTTTATCTCTGTGAAGCCTGAGGTGCCTGTGTGCTGTCAGAAGCAGACAGCTACCCAGCCACTGTCTGAGTCAGAACTAAATGGGTCATGTTATTGCAAGGTGGGGCAGAAGGGGAATATCAACCCAAAGCCGGAGATGGTGGCAGTGTTGCAGAAGAAGCTCTTCTGGAGGGATGGCTGTAGAAGGTACCTTACAGCTGCAAAGTTGGCAAGTGGCCACTCAAGTAAATAGGCAGCCCCTGAATATAGGAAGAAAAATGTGCCTATCCACTGTACATGAAGGACTAATTTTTCAGGAATCCAAAATATGATTTGTGAGTGAAAGGTGAGCAACAAAGAGTCTGAGTCAAAGGATGGGGACAGGGACAGGGACAGGGACAGGGACATTTATGTGTCCTGCCACCTAGTGGAATTCACAGCCCTGAGTTTGACACCCAGGCTCCCTCTAAAATGGCAAGAGTTAGGCACCTGAGAATAGGATTCATAAAATCCAGCATGCTGAATGGGGAGCTGTCTAAGCTAGCCAATAGGAAATGCTGAGGAGAGGGTTGTGAATCTAAGCCCTGTGTCTCAAAAGGGAGTTAGTCTGGATTTAACTGCTTGAATTAAGAGAGATGTCTATCTCCGCTTGGGATTCACAGCTATGAACTCTCCCTGGAGTTAGGCACATATGGTGGGTCATTTATTTTTCAAGAAAAGCAGAGTAGAGGTGCTGTCCAAGGTGACTTTTAGCGCAAGGGTTAGAGTACTCATGCTGCATGTGGGAGACCTGGGTTCAAATCTACCACTGGCTGAAGAAAGATTGTGAATACCTTTGGGGCATGAGTATTGGACTTAATTAGGCAGTCAGATACCTAATTCTATCTTGTGACTCCCACTTCCAATCACGTACATCAGCAAAAAGTATTTGTCCTACTTCCTGTAGTGAAATCCTAGGATGGTAGGTGTGGAGTATGTGTTGGCCTGGGGCTGGGGCCATCCCTAGGGCATGCAGAACCCAGGGTAAATCATCCTGGTGCACAGCTGGATGGCAGGCTGCAGACACCCACCTCCCTGGCACTGACTGGAGCATAAAACAACCCAGTGATATTTGGCTGGTGAAGATAATCTATTGTGATTGACCTGGTTGATGCAATTTACAATGGTCCTTCTCCTACTCTGAATTATGCAAGCAGGACAGGTAGGCCCTGAGCTGTCTCAGGAACAGGGAACAAGAATGAGTAGTAAGTTATATTCTTATCTTTAGCTGTCCCAAGCATGAGCTCCAGATAGCTGAGAATTTAAGCCCCTATGTGTACTGTTCTTCAGCTAAAAAAATCTTTCACTGATTGATTGTTACAAAGTTTGTATCGAAAATGAAGTCTTGTATCATCTTGCCTTTCAGTCCAATGTGGTTTACACTAGTCAATGTCTGAAACTGAGACCTGTAATAAAATGCTAACGAGCCCTTAAGAAGTAATAGGTCACTGTCATGCAGCAGCCACAGAGTCAAACTGTCACCATAAAAGAACAGACTGGCTAGTTCCTCTTCACACAGACAGCCTTCTTCCCAGTGCTTCATTTCATTTCACTGGGGTCTACAGACTCTGCATGTTTGGAGCTGAAAATGACTGTGGACTTTGTCACCATGGTGATCAGCGTTGGCCATAGGGTACGTCAGAGCTGATTCTGCTTTTTTTGGGTGCATGACAGGTTTGCTTGTGCAGGTTAACTTTTTAAATTTAAGTTGGCCATGTTTCCCTTTCTACACTGAATATTTTAGGACCAAAAAGAAAAGACAGAGCAGTATAGCATCACAAAGGCATTGCAGCTCTGCATTAAGAATAAGGATGCTGGAAGATAGTGTCTTACCAACCTTGACAGTTGCCCTCAGCCCATGATACAGCATGGTACATTAGGCTAGTTTATTATTATTATTTGCTGTCATGTCCTTGGAACTGCCGGAAGAGCTACAATCCTCTTTGCTCCCGTGGGGGGCGGGAAGAGGAGGAGGTTGTAGTATTTTAAGAAAAGAAGAACTGCCATAGTGGGTCAGACCAATGGTCCATCTAGTCCAGTGTGCTGTCTTTTGACATTGGTCAATGTCATGTGGTTCAGAGGGAAAGAAAAGTAAAGATAATCATCAAGTGATTGATCCTGTCAGTCATTCCCAGCCTCTGGCAAACAGAAAACCTACCCAACTGGTTAACAGCCATTGATGGATCTGTCCTACATAACTTACCTTTATCTTTTTTGAATCCTATTATAATCTTTGCCTTCATAATATCCTTTGGCAAGGAGTTCCATAGGTAGACTTGTGTGAAGAAATATTTTCTTTGTTTGTTTCAAACCTAATGCCTATTAATTTAATTTGGTGACCCCTCGGTCTTGTGTTATGAGGAGTAAATACCACTTCCTTATTTATTTTCACCACAGTAGTTATGATTTTATAGACCTCTATTATATCTCCCCTTAGTAGTCTCTCTTCCAAGCTGAAAAGTCCCAGTGTTATTACTCTCTCCTCATATGGAAGCATTTCCATGCTCCTAATAATTTTAGTTTCCTGTTCTGTACCTTTTCTAATTCTAACATAGTTTTTATGAGATGGGGCAACCAGATCAGCATGCAGTATTCAAGAACTGGGCATACCATGGATTGATAATGAGGCAATTTGATATTTTCTGTTTTATTATCTATCCCTTTCCTGATTAATTTTACTGCTGACATAGGCTGCAAACTGCTAACCCCTGACCTTGGGTCAGTTGTGCTGTCCTGCAAATGTGTCTGGGGTGAGGGGGAGCCAAAGATATGCCCACCCTCTCTAGGGAAGGAATAAACAGGGGGTTAAGCTATAATTTGGGGGGCCCTGAAACTCTCCTAAATTTCTGATCCCCACCTTCATGCATGTCAGGGCCCCCCCGTCACCCACCCCAGCTACTGCCCCCAAATGCCTGCCCCCCCAGGTGGGCATTTGCAACCACTTCTGCATTAGTTATTGCTCTGCTCCACACACCCACACCCCCAGCTACACAATCCCCCCCACACCCACAGCTACATGCACACAAACCTGCAGCTACACACACACACCTTGCCCCACACAACCCCCAGCAGCATTCCCTGTCCCTAGCAATTCTATGCCCCCTCATCCCAGAGGCCAGCACCCCCATCCAGACCTTCCTCCAGCCCACTTCAGGTTTCCCCCAGGCCCAGCCGAGACCTTACCTTCGCAATTTCTCATTGTTTCTGCTCCCAGCAGTGAAGCTGCTTCCACCCTGAAGGGGGGAGATTTACAAACTACCATGCCACAGCTGCCTGCCGGCTGGGCTTAAGGTGGAATGCACTGGAACACTGCATTCTGGGTGCTGTTTCTAGTTTTAGGGGGCCCCGGAGTGCTTCCTTCTGAAAATAGGGGGTCTTGGAACAGTGTTCCAGTGTGTTCCACCTTACTTTAACCCCTGGGAATAAATGGATATGCAAAACCCTCTTGTTCTTGTATGCTCGGACCCAAGATCCAGGTAGTTCATGAGTGGGTAAGGAGAGGTTCCCTGTCCCTCTTGCTCCTCTACATACTTGTGTAGTCCAAGTCACAACCTAGTCCTAAAGTGGGTACACAGCAAAACATGCTGTGAAGATGTCAGGGCTCTACTTGTAGCACTGCAACATCCACTGCACAACAAAGAAGCATGCCGTGAATTGGGCAGGGGCCTGTAGGCTCAAGGTCAAGCCTCTGAGTATGGACAGCAAGTCACCTTTCTGAAGTGAGATGCTTGCCAGGCTGCAAAATAGCAAAGTTTAAACAGCACATGTCAGGACAGAGAGAATAATAATAATAATGTATCCCTCTGAAACTGCAATAGGAAATTTATAGGTAGGCAGAATATCATTACTGAATGAAAATGAACTTCAGTTACACTCTTCTAAAAACATACCTTGGGATATTTCATGAGCACAGGTAGCTAGGCCTTGTTTTTACACCCCATTTAAATGACAGCACCATGCCAGTTTATTGGTTAATTGCTAACTGTGAGAGCAGGGTGCTGTATGTTTAATTTCCAACATCATCAACTACAGAATGGAGGTTTCCATGCAAGTCTGCCATCTGTGTACTGATCTGTTATGACCCTGCTTTGCCTATGAGACCTGATGAGATGAGAGCATGAGTTGGCATGCCTGAAAACGAAGCCAGTCACCTTGCAAGCCATCAAACTCTGAGAAAACCAGCAGCTGGCCAAAGACTCAAATTTGGCTGCACCGAATTGTTTTAAACTGAAAGAAACAATTGCAGATGCATCTTTCTGAGCTTGGTTGTCAGATACATTTTTCCAGGGCTTGTCAGCTTGAGTAGGATGCAGCTGTCTTCCATCAAAGAGAATTTCAGGCTCTTAAGGATAATAGAGAAAGAGAGGACAAGAACAACTTACAGAAAACACCAAACTGGAACAAGATTAAGAAGAAAATACTTCTATTTAACATATTGATTCCTCTCAGTAGTTCCTTTCCATTTTCATTTACGTGCAAGAATGCTATTTACTGTAATAAGTTTTATAGGCTGTGCAGTAGCTGCACAGATTTTTAAAAGCACCAGCAGTTTTCAGATGTCATCTCTCTAGACGCCACTTCAATTTAATAGTCTGATAACGTGGAAACCTCATAAGTGTAGCACTTGTCAGATATTTTTGCAAGTTTTAAAATGTATTTTCTTATTAGAATCCTGTTCCAAAGCCTACTGGGAGTCTTCTGTTGACTTAGATGAGGCTTAGTTTCTTAGAAACTACAGGTGAGGTCCTTGGCTGGCCTAAATCTGTGGAATTTGATGTTTTCTTCTTGATTTCAGAGGTGCTACCATGATTTACACAAGCTGAGAATCTGTCCATAGAACTTTTTACTGGTGCAGCTTTATTACCAAGGTATTCTCATTAAGAGCAGGGGAGCCTAGGACTTGTCTTGTGCAGTCAATGGAAGTATATGTTGGCAGATGGCAAGTCAGCTGGCCAGTCATAGAGACACAAGGATCACCATTAGCCCACCAAATGTCAGGTTTCTGGGAGTTCTCTTTCCACAGAAACCTTCAACAACCAAGTCAAAAGTAGGTAACTAAAGCCTCACTTTACTGGGAATGTGCTTTTGTGCATCTCCTTCCGATATGCCTCATTTATCTCTGTTTTGTAACTGCAGTGTAATCCTTTCTGTCTGCTCTAATTTCTGCTGTTCAGGAAAGATCTTGTGTATAATAATTTGCATTTTATTTGCATCTTTCATCCAAGATTCTAAACACCAGTTGATTAATACAGTATCTCGGTAAGTTAGCTATTTTATTACCCCAGTTGTATAGGTAACTGAGGCACAGATATTAATTGATATGAATGCTAGATTACAATTCCACAGTTTGCCTTGAGTATGGGTGGCACACAACTCCACTGTCAAAGAAGCACACTGGAGAATGAATTTTGACTCAGGGTCCCAATTCTTCCCTGCTTCCTCTT
Source organism: Podocnemis expansa (assembly GCA_007922195.1). Lineage (NCBI taxonomy): Eukaryota > Metazoa > Chordata > Testudines > Podocnemididae > Podocnemis > Podocnemis expansa. Next base: position 1,984,264 of record ML682034.1, read on the forward strand.
CATTTTGAATGGTCAGAAGAAGTTACAGAGCTCTTTGGGAAGCAAAGGGTAAAGTATTTCGCCATTCCTCCTCAGCCAAGAGTGGGTAGACTGCTTGTCCTCTCACAACCCTGGTTTTGGATTTGGGGAGGAAAGTAGGCAGCCTTCCTAACCTCTTCCCAAAGCAGAAAATGAGAGTGGGACAACCAGTCACCACCAGAATGCAATGGAAAGGTTGGGCTAAATTATCAAGCCTCTCTCCAGGTAATGATGGAGAGGAGATGCCAGCCTGACTGCTTTTGGAACTGCCTGTCTGAAAGAACTGGCACAATCATTCTGTTTTCAGTGCATAGCAGGAGGAAGATCCTCAAGAAATCCATTGTCATACAATGCATCTATGCCATTTGCCCTGATGCTAGGGCCCTGAAATGCTCATCCATTGTTGTTCAGAGTAATGAAGAGACTTCCTCTCTCCTACGGGAAGATAGATTAGAGGAGTATGGAAAAGAGAGCAAAGGGCTTAGAGCTGATGGAGAGCAAACAAACCATATTTCTTCAAAGCAAACCATAAATAATTTGCTGTCTGAAAACGCCTTAAAGAGGGGAGAGGGAGAGATCGTGCATGAGTTTTTTCTCCTTCCCTCCTTTCTCTTGTGCTGGAAAATTGTATAGTGAATTGCTTGACCACACTTTGATTTGTTATGAAGTCTTTTCAAGAGGTGAAATAACCAGTATCAGTCAGAAGTGTTGCTAAAAGCCAATAATAGGATAGTATAGGGAAAGGCTCAATAAGATACCAGACTCCAGGAAGCCGTCTCATGCAGTGTGATTACATTCGCCTTATGGAGAAAGTGTGTTTCCAAAGTTACGCTCCTAAAGCTACCTTTATACCTAAGCTGTTTACAAGTAAACAATACTGTGTACATCATCTGGTTAAATGTAGTTTGTCAACTTTCTACGTGGCTTTTCTGATACCATGGTGTACTCCTTATCACTTTGGTCTAAGCATATTCATCCCAGGTACCACATGTGTGAAGGTCCCTCTTAGATTTGTACTGGGATAGAACAATGCTATATTGTGTCCGTTCCCTTTCAAACATTCCAAAATTAGCACGTGAGAATAACTCCCTACCAGTTGTTGTGGTAAAATACTCATATGTCCTGATACTATCTGATTTACATAAGCCAAAGTTTACTTCAGTTAATGGAAGGTGTTATGGGATACTTGTTATGGGTGAACAGAATAGTGGGGAGAGTATAATATGATAATTGAATGTAACTTCCCAAAACTTAGATTAGTACTATGTGTAGCATACCTGTATTGACTAACACCTGTCACTTACTTTTCTCACAATCAAATTTGTGCCTGCCACAATTTGTGTTTGGGTTTTGCACCTGCAGGGTAAAATTCATTGTAGTGCACAGGGCCAAGGTAAGACCTATACAACACTACAAATGTGTATGATACTTAGGAGGTGCATTGTTTTTGTTCTAACCTTTCTCCACAAGGTGCATTTCAAACACATTGGTCTGGGCTGGCAGGGTGAATGTGTAAAGAAGGTTACTTAAACTACTGATACTAACTCTCCTCCTTTCAAAGCCTACCCTCTCTTGATTTTCCATTATGGTGATGTTAAAGGAACTTACTCTTCATATATACTCGTTCCCAAGTACTAAATGACAAGAGAGGATGATATAAAGGAACTAGTTTTGTGCTGAAAATGATTTAATGTCCTCTGTAATTTGGATTTGAAATATTTGGGACTTTTAGTTCCAGTGGTAAATTTAATGAAAACAGTTACTTATCAGCTAAGAACTGCAATTTTGTTCGGAAAGTTTTCTTGTCTTCCATCATAGGTCTGGTGTTAAGTACTAACCATGCACGATCAACTAATATTTAATATTGTTCATGTCTTATTCCTTGAGCAAGGATGAACATTTAGAGTCATTTGTTCTGGTAGTATAAAGAATGTGCATAACTTTGATAGGACTTTCTATTAATCTGTGACAAGTAATGAAAAGTTGATATATTCACCATGACCAACCCATTAAAGCTGCCAAATATGCACATAATTTATACAGCCCCCTTGATTCTAACATACACGATTCCTCTCTTACCATAAGAATTTCTAGTTTATGGTATTCTTACAGTAGTTCTTCACCACTGATGGTAAATCAGTAATAAATGAAATAACAGAATTCTTTGAGTTAGGGAGATCTGTACTGATGGTATACAGTTCAGATCTTGATAGAGACTTGATTGCTGGTGTTCATCCCTACTTTCTTTGAAGTTTATACTATGTTCTCCATTTGGTATCATTTGGCAGAGGTATTGGTTTGCCTCAACTCCAGAAATCCTCTAGAAGCTACATGTAAAGTCTGAATTTGTCAGTCTATGATGAATTTCCCCAGTCCTTTGTGGCTGAACAGATAGAAGTTTAGGGTCAACAGGTATATATTTGTAGATTTGTTTGCCTTTAACAGGTTTTGCAAGCCTAATAGTTCAAATCCTTCATTCACTATTTACAGTAGGTCCCACCTGGACTGATTGAAATCAATGTGAGTTTCAGCATTAACTTCAGTGACAGTTTTGTCAGAATAAGGACTGCGTGACTTTGTTCAATGTGATTTGTAAAGGTTTAATTCCTATTTTCCTTAGGAATTTAAAGATTATTTTTATTACTTTGTATCTAGAAGTTTTGAACAAGACTACAGACCCCATGTATCCTAGGCACCAAATGGACTCCTAATGGGAGAAAGTCCCTACCCTGAAGAGCAAAGCATCTAAATAGACAAGATAAAGCATAGGAGAAATGAAATATTATCATCACTGTTTACTGATGGGAAACTGAAGCAGAGGGAGATGAAGTTATTTGCTGAAGGTCAAAACAGAAAAATTCTGGCAGAGGTGTGGGCAGTACCTAGGTTCCTGAGTTTAGTGCAGTACCTTAATGAAAAGACCATCATTCCTCTGCGGAGTTTCTAAATATGATTTTTAAATATTCCTCTGAAGTGTTGGAAGCCAACACATCTGCCAAATGATACCAAATGGAGAACATAACAGCATTATGTTATCATATAAGAGATGGAATGTGGATATTGATTAGGGCAATGAGCTCTAAACTGTGGAGTGTGCCCCCAGAGGGGCACAGAAGAACATTTGGTTAGGGAGCACCACCCAGCCCTGCTCTGTCTCCACCCATGCCCTTGCGTACCAGCCATGGCCCTAGCCATGCTCCCAGCCACAATCACAACTCAGGCCCTGGCCTTAGCCTCTGTGGCTATCTCTGCACTAGCCAATTAGTCCGTGTCTACACTAGGCTTCATCTATTTGAAACTAAGAAAAAAAGCTTAGTCCGAACTAATAAGTTCACCTGGTCAGTCGAGACTAAGCACTTAGTGCGAACTTTAGTTCGAACTAGGTGCAATGTAGACATGGACTAAGGCTTAGTTTGAACTAAAAAATTTCAAACTAGCCCATTAACCCATTAAAAAGCCACAGTTAGCCCAAACTAACCCACAGTTAGTTTGAGCTAACTGGGAACTGCTTAGTTCAGACTAAGGAAGTCTGAACTAAGTTTTGTAATATAGATATGTTTGCCTAGGGGTCATGGTGGATGGGAAGCTAGATATGAGTCAGCAGTGTGCTCTTGCTGCCAAAAAGGCCAATGGCATACTGAGCTGCATCAAACGAAGTGTTACCAGCAGATCAAGGGATGTGATCATTCCTCTCTATTCTGCACTGATGAGGCCACATCTAGAATACTGTGTTCAGTTTTGGGCTCCCCGCTACAAAAAGGACAGGGACATGCATGCTAGAGAGAGTTCAGCAGAGGGCAACCAAAATGATGAAAGGGCTGGAGCACAAGCCCTATGAGGAAAGACTGAAAGCATTAGGCTTATTTAGTCTGCAGAAGAGAAGATTGAGGGGGGATTTGATAGCAACCTTCAACTACTTGAAGGGATGCTCCAACGAGGAGGGAGCTCAACTATTCTTGGTAGTAATGGAGGATAGAACGAGGAGCAATGGTCTCAAGTTACAGTTAGGGAGATCGAGGCTGGATATTAGGAAAAACTTTTTTACTAGGCGAGTGGTGAAGCATTGGAATGAGCTGCCTAGGGAGATGGTGGAGTCTCCATCTTTGGAGGTGTTTAAGGCCCGGCTGGACAAAACCATGACCAGGACGGTTTAGTGGGAGTCGTCCTGCCTCTGGCAGGGGGTTGGACTGGATGACCTCATGAGGTCCCTTCCAACCCTATGCTTCTATGATTCTATATAGCCCGGCTCCCATCCTTGTCTCCATCTTGGCTCATGGCTCTGACTCCTAGAGGTGTGTGGACAGATTTTATTATGAGTAAGAGGGGGCACAACAGAAAAGGTTTGGGGAATTCTGGACGAGGGACAATCATGGAAATGACTAGTCTGCTTTCATTCTTTAAGATCAGCCAAGTGCAAGAAGTAAACAGAGGGCATAAACTCCCATTAGCCTTTATATTTTCCCTCTTTTAATAAAGCAAGGGAGTGGTTTTCAACCTTTTTTTCATCAAGACCCATTTGAAAAAAATCATTTATGCCTGAGACCCAACAGTTTCATCTTTGAGCAATGCATTCCAGCCTCTTGGTAGCAGCAGCAGCAGCAGCAGGGACTGTGACCCAGTACTGGATCCTGACCTGTGGTTTGAAAACGACTGATCTAAGGCATTATCAACAGTATAGATAAACACTGACAGGACACAACTTTCAGACTTGGAGCACTGAGGTTAGGCACTCACATCCTGCATTTGGATGCTGAGAGAGCCTATTAGGGGAAATGTTTGCTGTCAGTGACATGGGTGAAAATTCTGCTGATTAACATGGAGACATCATCCAGATCTAGCTCTGATAACTGGATGCAGAACTGAACCTTGGTGTCCATAAGTGCTCATTTGGGTGTCCAGTGATGAGATTTGTGGATCTGATGCTATGTCTATACTAGAGAGCTTACAGGAGTGCAGCTGTAAACTCTCTAGCATCGCTGCTCTAAGCCAACAGAAGAGCACTGTTCCATCAATTTAATTAATCCATCCCCAGCTCTCCCACTGGCACTGTGCTGTCCACATAACTACCGAGGTCAGAGTAACTTATGTTACTCACGGGAGTAACTTATTTACACCTGAAAGCAACATAAGTTACAGCAACATAAGTGGTAGTGTAAACATACCCTGAGCTTGTACACTGACTTTGTTACTCAAATTTGAAAACTGGACTCCCAGATCTCATTGCTGCCCTCATTTAGAGGCAACTCCAATTTCTCTGGTTTAGGAGGGCATATCTTTCCAGAATGGGTGCTTAAGCATGTGCTTATCTTTAAAATTAAGCACATGATTAAGCACATTCCTGGATCAGAGGCATTGACAGCGGACATTGCCAGGATATGTCCAAGGGCAGAACTGAGCCCATGGTGACCTTTTAAAAGGATGTGTTCTCTTTCATGCCTTTTAAGAAGGTCCTCCTCTGATATAGCATGTATGTAGGTTGCTCAAAATGTAAAAGTTCAGGTAACTTATTTACTAAAGGAAAGTAGTGATGAATGTGAAAAGAAGCTATGGATCAAATTCTCCATTGAGTCAATGGAGCTGCTTCAGTTTACAAAAGGTGGGAATTTTGGTCCGTGTGCTTTTATGGAGATGACAACTTGGGCAATAGAGCTGTTGGTTCACTTGAAAGGTCATTTGTACCTGATGAAGAGCAAAATGTCAGCATCTATTGTGGCTGGGTTTTTCCCAGCAAGCACGAAAGAATTACTTTCTAAACAATTCTATCTGGTGCTCAGTGATGTTTTTTGCAGGATGACCATGTGCAAGTAAGCTAAAGTAACAACAGACATGGCCTTGCATACCACATTGCTAGAGGCTGATTGCCTTGTGTAGGGACAGTGCCCAGCCATGGTCAGGGATAAATGGTAATCAGACAGTGAAGAATATTTAGGGTAAGTCTACAGTTGGAGGAGCAAGAATTAGTCAGCACTTGTATCAAATTTTTAAAAGAGTTTAATCGCACAATAAACATTTGGGACAGAATGTCAGGAACAAAAATCAAGGGCAAGTATCCTTCTTTTTCAGATGATTGGCAAGTTAGTTTAGAAATTGTCTGAACTACAGCACAACAACAACAGAGCTGGACTCAGCTGTGCCTCCTGCTAGAGTTGGGCAGAATCCTAGATTAAGACACTAAAAGCATCTGCACTTAATTAGTCTGGGGAGAGCTGACTCTGAGCTCTATCAATGCTTCTCATCTACCATTAATTGTTGTTAGAACACTAACACCGCACAGGGAAGCACCCTAGGACATTATGTCAGGTGTGTGAGATGATCCTGTTCTTTAATTCTCATTTTAGAGTTTAATTTAGGAATTCAGATTCTGGCAAATATTGGACCTATAATTCAAATTCTTAAATTAAACATGAATTGCTCAGATTTTCCAGATTTGTTGTTGGCTACATCAACCCCACTGTCAATTTTACAGCTCATAGAGGCAACTATTTTGCAGAGAGCTAATTCAGCCCCTGCTAAAAGGATCATAAGAGCTGCTTTGAGACATCCCAAGCACATTTTCCACTGAAGCCTGTGATTTTTAATAATGCTATTGAAATCATTGATGGAAGCTGAGCATGAGCGGAATAAAAACCTACAAAGGGAAGGTTAATTTTCATTTCCATTATGCCATTCTCTCTGGTCCTATTGAAAATTGCCTACTTAAAGATGCAGAACCCAAAAGCTACTGATATTAGTCTGCTTATGTAACGAGTGAGTCATCTGAACTGGGTATCTCCATGGCTTAAAAAGATGTCTAAAAAGACCTAGATGAAAGCATTTAGCTCAAGTTTTTGTGGTTTAAATAAAGCCTTAGGATTCAGTTCTGCATGTGCTATACTGTTTAAAAATTTTTGTGATAGCAAATAAAAAACAAATAGCCAAGATATAGAACTTAAATCCATAGAAATAATTATTGACAGATGAAACGCAGGAGGGACCTATTTAATTGACCTTTATTTAAGTCTTCAGAGTGCTGTTCATGCAAGAGTGCTACATAATTACAGCCCAGTGATTCCTCTCTAATCATAGGGTATGTGTGAACCATGCACTGCGGTGAAACTATCCACTTCTCTGTGTGAATGATTCAAGACTGACATTCAGATGCATCAGGTTATATTTACTACTTCCCTCTGCTATGGCTAATTGGAATGCACTAAAGATGGGGCTTAGCTGCAAAATGAAATTAAGATCTGAATGCAAATTTAAAATACCTTGTGATTTGGGGTACTTGGATTTGAGCTTTTATATGGGCCCATCTTTATAGCAAATACACATATTATTTATTATTGTTGGTACCTAGAATTATGTAGACCTAGATTCTGTTCTTACCTCCATTGATGTAAATCCAGTCATTACAACTGAATTATTTCATATTCACACCAGTCTAAAATGAGAGCAGAATTTGGTACATGTGGTGAAATACCAATAGTAATTTAATAAAGATTTTGTTTTGGTTTGGTTTGTTTCCAGTCCATTTCCTTTCATATTTAAGTCAAGCGGTACCCTACCTGAGATATAGTTTACCCATCCTAGACCCAGCTCTTTCAAATATATAAAACTAAGGATACATTTAACCTACTATATAACTGGTGTTGTGCAAAACTTTTTGTAAGAAAGCTTGTCAAATCTAGGTGATACTCTTCAGATACTTGGCTTCTTTGCAAATCCAAAACTTTGGCCTGCTTCATATACCTGAGTAGAATTTTGAGTGAAACTGGGCCAGTTTCATTGTTTCAAGTGGGAAATATGCAAGACTTGTTCTATACTACCTCTGTGGGCAGATAAAACCCTGACATCCTCCAAACCTGGTTCCACTACACCTGTATTCTATTGTGAAAGAAAGGGTAGATTTTGTCCCAATTGTATGGTTAAGCATTTTCAATGCTCTTCATTTTAAGATTCACCAGCCTGATGATAGTAGAGTGTTCAGGAGATCAAAGGCACTATGGTGGTATAGTACTTGTTTTGGAGGAAGGTTTTGTTGTAGGCTTAGGACTGCAGTGGACTCCTAAGTAGAGTACAGGCTTGCAGTCTTTGATTTTTTCTGAATTATTTAATTTTGTTACAAACTTTGGGCATGGTTTAGTTTTTCACAAGGTCATATGGCGGCCTTCAGTTTGCCCCCTCTCTTCATGGAGAGTAGATCTTTACAATTTCCAAAGGGATAGCCGTGTTAGTCTAGTCCAGCAAAAAAACCAACAAGGAGTCATGTGGCACTTTAAGACTAACAGATTGATTTTTCGCATGAGCTTTTGTGGGAGAAAATCCCACTTTGTCAGATGCTTCGGAGATGGGTGAATTTCCATTCTGTAAGTTCACCCATCTTCGAAGCATCTGACAAAGTGGGATTTTCTCCCACGAAAGCTCATGCGAAAAATAAATCTGTTAGTCTTAAAGTGCCACACGACTCCTTGTTGGTTTTTTTGCTAGATCTCTACACCCAACTAGATGTGGCATAACATTGCCCAGATGAGGCCAGTAAAAGATTCTCTTTCTTGCTCTCTTGCTCTCTCTCTCTCTCTCTCTCTCTCTCACTCTGTTTAGCTGGTTAGTCACTGAGTAGACTTCACGAATCACCAAGCAGCTGCTTTCTTTTCCTCATTTTTCTTTCTTTTGACCTGTTACTTTCCTTTTTGTTTCAGCAACATTTTCACCGAAATGACAGGTGAGATTAAGACTTGTCATCAACATCTGCTGAGCACAGGGCAGAAAGGGAGGGAGAGGAAAAGATGGCCTTCCATTTAATTAAAAAGTAAATGGCACTTGCAGGGCTGATGCATGGTTCCTGCTGTTTTAGATAGAATGACTGGAATCCCCCCTCCTGAGATCATTTCATATTGTCTGCCAGGTCTATTGAGCCTGGCTTAGAACTTTTTTGTTTTTGTGAGCAATGAGTCAACAGCTAATATTGTTTATTTGCTAGCATGTAATAATTATAACATTTGATTCCTGGTATTGCAAAGAGCTGCACTTCCTCCCTTCAATATGACTTACTGAATCCATGGAGAGCTTGCTTTTGTTTGCTTGTAGAATAATGATGGCTCAGTACGCGTCTTAGGTCAAAGAAAGTTGCATTGTGTACCTCTTGCTGCAAGCAATCCAATAAAAGGCAGCATGGGTGCGTGCGTTGTAAGGCAGACATGCAGACTGGATAATTTAATTTTTGTTTCTGTAATCTTCTTGGCAATTTCCTGTAACAAGAACAGGGCACAACCACCATATTTCATTACAACTGAACAGATGACTGGGAAGAGATTAAGCCTCTAATTACAAGTATGGAGCATCCTTAGCAGGGATCCTACATAAACCAGGTTTAGCTTGAAGCATGGCTGAAGCCGTACGCTAGCTGAAATGAACATAGATCATCTCCGATGCCTTATCCGTCAGGGTGTATTGGATTACAAGATTCTGTAATTTTCTGCAGGGATCATTTACTGGGGACAGAGAGACAAGAAAAATCAGAACTCAGTGTCATATTTTTCCTCCTCCAAAATGAGGATTATTGGATAAATCACAAGATTAGTTAGTTTAAAAGTTCTGGCCTAAATTTTCAAAAGTAACTAAGGATTGTGAGTGTCCAGTGTGAGGTACTTTAAAAGGGCCTGATTTTCAGAAAGGAGGGCATCAGCCTTGTGAAAATCAGGCCCTTTTAGGAGTTTGAAGATGGGTACCTAAAAATCACAAGTCACTTTTGAAAATTTCATCCTTAGATTTATTTATCTGTGATCTGGACTCTGTAGTCTCCTTAGAGTGAGAACAGAGAAAACAAACACTCCATTATAGCTAGTATTATGTCTTTTGATCTTTTTACAATAACAATTTAAAGAAATCTGAGGAACACAGTAGAGTCCCTAATAACTATGTTTGCTAACTACATAAACAAAGTCTTGCTGTCTACAAGCTAAAATTCTTGTTTTCCAGGTACCTCTAAAATATAGTTTATGTAGAATAAAGTCAGCACCACTAGAGTACTCATAAATTATGTAAAGGGCTACTATCCTGTTCTAATGATGTGGATCCAAACTTTAGGGTTGTTTAGAGCCAGAGACTTTGGTTTAGCCCAGGGGTGGGCAATAATTTTCACAGGTGGGTCAATCTGAATTTTGGTATGTCATTGCGGGTCACACATTTCTACTATCATGAAATTACCTCACCATTTATTTTATAAAAACCCAATTATGTTTTTATTAATTACAATAACAATTAAATACATCTTTATTCAAATATTATATTAGGAGGCAATTCAAACAGCAAGCCATTTTGTGTACATTTTTAATGGTTGTAATATTAAAGCCATAGTTAAAAGTTTTGTTTGGGTGGGTGGGTTTGTTTATTTGTTTTTGTGATGGGTGGAAGAGGAGGAGCCTGGAGGAGGGAGAGCTGGACACTACTGGGCTTTGGCCCTGGGACAAGTAGCTCCTTCATTCCAGCCAGGATCAACAGAGCACTGGGTGGCGAGGGGGCAGCGAGAGTGGCTGCCATACTCCAGCAGGATGCTCCTGGCCTGCAGGAAGAAGGGGTGGAACTGGAGCAGCTGCCATGCACCAACCAGGGCACTGCTTGGCCAACCTCTGGGAGAAGGGAGTGGAACTGGGAGGGAGGGTAGAGCACCCTTGGTGCTCTGGCTGTCGTGCTGTTGAGCCACCTGCTGGATGTGGGGACTGGTTATACCTGTTGACCTGGTACAGCTAGTGAGCTCGAGGAGGGGCACTCACAGGCTATAGTTTGCCCACCTGGTTTAGCCCATAGTAGATTTTGGAACACGCTACAACATTTAAGCCAAATCACAATTTTGGGAGCATTCAGATCATGACCATCTCTAGTTACATAGAACTTAAAGCCTGTCCTTATTGTTTCTTTTTCTGTTTACTATGTGTGTTCAGCTCTTTAATAATAAAATGAAGCTGTCTTCTCTCCTGGATAGCTGCCAACTAGTTCTGTACTTCTCATAAGCTTTACCTCAGACGAGACAAAATACACTGGGAAACTCAGACAAAACTATTTATTTACATTTCCTTGCTTTCTCTCTTGGTTTCTCTTACATGATATTGGAGTACAGAAGATGTATGACTGACGTGGTTAGTGGGTGAGCCGTGCAGAAGTCTATAGGTGGAATTTGAATGAGGAGTGGGAATGGCCATTGAAAACAGAACTGGTGGCTTGTTGTAATGAGGTTCTGGCACAGTGGAACTCTCTGCATTGAGGATGAAACTCTTCTGTGCAGGAGCCAGAACTTTCTCAAAGGTCAGTCCAAGACTCATAGGTTTAAGGTCAGAAGGGACCATCATGATCATTCGAGGACTATCTCAAATCTCTCCACCTTGTGTTCCAAGCACAGGGCACGTCTCTTTGTCCTGACCTTCCCTAGCACAAATACATACATGTGTATTTAAACAACAACCACAAACAAAGCAGCACTGCCTCCCCAACACCACCCAAAGAAAGAAGCCTACCAAAATGAGCCATTGCATTGCTCATGCTTTCCCCTTTTTCCCCTGGGGAAAGCATGAGAGAACAAACACATGACAGATGTTGGTCGCATTGTTAATACATTACTGAAAGGGTTGAGATACTATAGCAGGCATGGCCAAACTGCGGCTCGGGAGCCACATGTGGCTCTTGAATGAAAAACTGTGGCTCCCGGAAGAACGTCAGCAAATCAGTTTAGGAAAGCAGCCCCAGCCTAGGAGTTCAGGCTGGGGTCAGGATGGTGGGGAGAAGTGCAGCATGGTCTGAGATGGCAGGGACAAGTGCAGCATGGTCAGGATTTTAAAAAACTCGCCACCAGCCTGCAGTCTTCTACACTGAGCAGCAGCTAAGTTTTTACCGTATAAGCCTAATTTTCATGGTAACCTTAAGTAATTGTTAGAATCTGACTTTAGTAGGATTGATATTTGTCCTCTTTTTACAATAAAATTAAAGTGTGCAATGAATTTTAAACGTAGTAATTTTGGAGTAGTTAAAAGTATATGGCTATAGGCCTCAGTGCGGCTCTCGAAGGTTTAATAATCAACTTGTGTGGCTCTTGAATTCCATAAGTTTGGCCACCCCTGTACTATAGTGACAGTGACACAGTATAAGAAACTGTAAGAAACAATAGAGCAGAGTTGAAGTAACATGATATGAAGAAGAGAAGGGAGTCAAAGGGGAGACAAGAGTTGTATTCATGGGAATGGAAAGGAAATAATGGAAACACAAAGAGAAGTAACATCAAATATCTATCAACGAAGAGATGGGTGGTCAAATTTACATCTTAATTTTTGAAAGAAATAGTTTTGCTTCTCCTGAAATATTTTAGAATTTGGGGAGTGTGGTTCTATGAGCTAATTCAAAATGAAATAAAAATTGTTTTGCTTCAAATTTTTTAAATGTTAATGTACTTTTGGGGTGTTCCCATTTTTCTCTCTTTCTCTCTTTTTTTTATTTTGTTGGGAAGGGAAGGAAGAGATGTTGCATTTTTAAATACAAAACTGAATGACAGTTTTTTAAATAAAATGAAATTTCCCACTGAAAAATGAGAAGTTCTGCTTTGAGCACTGCTCAGATACATTCAGTATCAGGTGCACGTGCCACAGCGCATGATTGGCTGGAAACTTTCTTTAGTCTTAGCCTGTCAGGACAGGGCTGGTGGCCACCCCTGGCCACCCCATGGCTGTATATATGGCCGCAGCCCTGCACCTCCCCAGTTTTCTCTTTTCCACCCTCAGCAATGGTTACGGAACAGCCTGTTTCTTGCTTTTTCAAGGGCCTGTCTGTCTGCTCTGTTTTACGAGCATTTTCACTAGAAGATCTGTTTGCGGACATTGCCAGAGCTCCTACCGAGTCCTTCCAACAGAAACCCGAACCCAAGGGAAAACTCCCACAGGAGGTATCCTAAAGGCCTGGGTGAGCTTCACTACTGGATTATGCTCCATTTGCAGATCTTAAATGAAGGACTCAGGAAGACAGGGAGCGAAGGCTGCATAATATTGCCCAAGAACAGGCCATGCAGCCAATGCTGGGTATGTTCGGCACACCCAAGGGTTCACTGGCACAGTGTGCTGAGTTGGCACCAGCGCCGTCTCATTGCTGCTCTCTGGCTATGAATAAAAGCCACGATCAGCCTCTGATGCAGCACTGCATGCTGGATGGGCACCGCTGTCTGGCTACAAATAAAAGCTGTGCTCGGCCTCTAACTTGGCACTGTGTGGTCAGTCGGCACCAGAACCCTCTTGGCGCCGCCCTCTGGCTATGAATGAAAGCCGCTATCGGCCCCTAACTCAACACAGCGTGCTGGATTGGCACCAGAGCCTTCTCGGCGCCACTCTCCAGCTGTGAATAAACAGCTATGATTGGCATTTGGCTCAGCTCCATCTCGGTGCCGTGTGACCTTATCCCCTGTACGTCCTCTCCAAAGAAAAGAGCCGGAGCATCTGAGCACCATGCGTTGGCAGCAGCACCTCAGGCCAGTTGGCACCAAGGCCTTCTTGGTGCCGCTCCCCAGCAGAGCACAGGTAAGTGCGCTTGGCATCAACTTCGGCATTGAAGTGCTGATGCCCCTCTGGCTCTCACCTCCGGGGGGTGAGGACCAGATCCTCTCATGGTGGGGTCCACACCGGAGGACTTTAAGGTGGCGGAGGCTCTTTGGCTCCTGTAATCGCTGCCAGGCCATCGAAGCAAATGGTAAGTCCACCTTCCTTTCACTTTACCAAGCATTGGCCCCGCGTCACTGCAGAACTGAGGACTCTAACCCCTATGGCACCGACACCTGGCCTTGGCACCACAAAAAGGTTCAAGAGTGTATGCCTCAGGCCTGGCCTCCTACTGAAGGGTTCCCTGCACCGGATTCTGCTCGGTACCGCACTCAAAGCTGGTTATCTTCCACTGAGGCCTTGGAAGGAGAGTTCCAACTCAGTACCACAGCCCCGGGAGAGAGCCCCCTGGTACAGGGGTTGTCCCTTCCCCCGGCTAGAGTCATGAACCCAGGGCCAGGGTCTTACAGAGAAGACCCTACCACACTTCAGCCCCTTCACTAGGTCACCGCCTACCTGGGGGTAAGGGTCACACCCCTCAAGGGGAACCAAGACCCCTTATTTGACCTGGAGTTTGCATCCTCTCCAGTCACCATTACGATCCCTCTTCATACTCGTGACCTTGACATCACTGGAACACACTGGCCTGAGCCGCCCTGGTTTACCCCCAGGCTCCCAGGGGTCCAAGGCCTATTCAACTTCAGCCTTTCAGCTGAGAATTGCTAACCATTAGGCCTTGTTTAACAGATATTCCCTAGATCTGTGTAATGCTATGAAGGGTTTTAGCAGCTTCCTCCCACAAGAACACTTGGAGAATTAGGATGCCTTCATTGAGGAAGGCGCCTTGGCCTCATGCGAAGCCCTTACAGTGGCAGGGGATGCCTCGGACATAGCCATCTGCAGCATTGCTACAGCTGTGGTTATGCACCGAGTGGCCTCTCCCAGGACTTACAGCAGTCCACATTAGACCTTCCCTTTTGAGGGACAGTCTCTCTGTGCCCTGGCCACTGACGCCCTGATCTGCGGCAACTTTGACCCTATGTCTGCCCTCAGAGCCCTGGATATGCTTATTCCCCAGGTGCTTCAACATTTTCGCAGCCAACTGCAACCCCACGAACGCTTGGGTGAGGGCCCTCATGGTAGTCTCCCCCCCCAACAAACAAAATGGCTACCCTTTAGGGGCCCTTGGACTGTGGGTTGATGGCTCCCTTTCTGCCACTGAAGGTAACCAACTCCAGTACAGTTGCCTCTCCCTCCATCAAACCCAAGCCTTGAACTTCAAGGTGGCACCCTAAATTGCTTATGTTAAATGCCCCCTTGCTATCAGCCTCGCCTCTTCTTCCTCTCCGGTAATGATGTGTTTCCCTCTTCCTTTACCGCACCCTTCAGGTCAAGTAAGGGCCTGGCAGCCAGGGAACTCTCCTCACATGTGCTTGGTTCTAGTTGCATGTGCCCTTGGAGCCTTGGTGGAAATCCAGGGGTGATAGAGGTATGAGAAGGGGATACATGATGCCCCCCGCACCACAACACCTGCTGTGTGGCCCTTACCAGGGCTACAGCCCGCTGGGACACATAGGGTAGGATACCCACTCCCCATCCTCATACCCAGAGACTCCTCCTTCCCCCCTCATCTCATCCAAACCTTCCCCAGTCAGGCACACTGAGACAGGTACACTTCCACTTCGCTGGCCCCAAGAGCATTTCTTATTTGTGTTGGCCTGCAACAGATCTTGGGGGAAATTACTGTGGGATGGTTTATCCCATGTCCTAGGTGGTAGGGAAGAGGGTAAGCTTGTAACCTCTTGTCCTCTACCTTTTCCCTCCTTGCCTCCCCAGGCAGTCCCCTTTTTATTCTCAGGGCCATGGTCTTCAGACTCGTATTAGGCCTGTTGCTCAAGGCATCCTTGAGCTCCACCGTAGGGGTTTTGCCTCTTCAGCTCCCACCCCTCATCCCCAAGGACATTCACCACATCTCATTGGTCCATCCTTCCACGGGCAAACCTCACAGTTAGCCCTCTACTGGAACCCCCTCAGCTCTGGTGCCTCCCTCCAACCAGGCAAGGGATGCATTCCGTCGAAAACCCCAGACAGCCATCTAGGAGCTGCCTTGACCTTTCTATGGCATCCCCCTCCTCTCTAGAATTGCAAAGAGGGGAGATAGTAGGGGACAGAACTCTTAACTCTCATTGGTATTCATACACCTGTGGGAGCCTACTTGAGGACACGTGGTCCTTAGCTCACAGTTAGTTCCCCTGCAGGACTCTGGCTCTCGGGGGAATTTGCAAAACCCTTAGCAGGCTGGAAAGCCTGATGCCTTATGGGTGATGCTTTCGTAACGTCCCCGGATGCCCCATGTTCCTTAGAGGACACAGTGTCTTCCCCTTGGTTTTTCCCTAACTAGGAGTTGCCTTATGCCCTCCTCCCCTCTTGCCGGGGTCTCTCTCTTCCCTTCTTCCACCTGGGACCTGCCCAAGCCTTATCCCTTCCAATACGTGGGGAAGTACACCAATAAACCCCCTCCCCTCTCAGAGTAGGCATTATAGACCACATCCGCCTTGCATCTTGGCTAAGTCGTTGTCTTCTTTCCTCATCAAGAACTATTCAAGATCCCTTGTAGTTGGCCCGTTGCAGCCAGGACCCAACCCCTACTCCCGCCGCTAGAGATGAGTCAACCAGCTGTGATATGAAGGTTGACTACTTCTCCATAGAAGTGAGAGTAAGAATATCAGGTGAGACAAGAAGTAAGAATATCATGTGAGCCACGTGCCTCCCCCCCAAACACTCCAGTTCTGGAGCTTGGGGGGGCATGACCCTTGGGGGGCACCTGACCTGTCAGTAGAGACAGTCGGATACCCTTCCCCCCCATTCAGCACACCTTTCCCTCTGTGAGTTTGTGTATTGGGAGAATAGAGTAGGGTGGCAAGGGAGAGAAATGTGCACCTAGCTTTGAGGTTGTGTAAGCCCCTCCCAGAACCCCATGATGGTTTCTCACCATCCCTGTCTCAGGTCATTCCCCTGTCCCTTTGGTCGGGGATGACCTAACATGGGAATTCAATCACCTTTCCTCCAGTTTCTCTGTTTTCACTTTCCGGTCATTTAACATTCATGACCTCTGCTGGTTGGCTTCTTTCCTGTTGCTAGGATGGGTGTACCTAAGGGTCCCCCCCTTTTTTTCCCCTACTATAACCCATGGAAGGGTCCACCTCTAAAGAAGGGCCCTCCTGGGATCCCCACTTCTTTCCTTACAAAAACCTCCTTGATGGAGTGTCTCTGACACTTTGGGCCCCAGAGATGGGCCTGTCCAGCATCTAGGTCTTATTCTGGGGCCCTCCCCCCCAGGCCCTCCATTCCCATGCATCAACGGGTGGAGAGGTGGGGGTCCCCAGCTAATCCTTCTTCTGGTTTATTTTATTTTTTATTTTATTCTGGTTTATTTTTATTCCTACGTTATCTTTCATATGGAGGAGGGATACCTTAGTTTAGGGTGCCCTTATCAATCCTGCCCTTGGCATCTCCTGCCAGTATGTCAATGGGGAAAGCCTTTTGCCTATCCCCTGTTTGGTCAAGGGGCGATCTGTTCCCCGCCCTGCTCTTGGTTAGTAATTTAACCCAGTTTACCTCCCTTTGAGGTTAGGGTGGCAAGGGTGGCAGTTATCCCACCCTTGCTCATCGCCTGCAGCTGTAGGAGCCAGTTGCTCTGGATCACAACTGCCTTTCACAGGAGTCGATTCTGCTAGGGAAGGGCAACCCTCTTATTTTAGACGGTCTTGCTGGTGACAAGGATGCTCTTCGCTATTGTAATGTAGTGGGTTCCCCAGTAATGAACTGGGACTGCCCTGTTGCAGTTCTGGTCTCCTGACAGAGTGGCAAATGATCCCTCGGCACTCTCATGCACGTCTTCTCTCGAAGATCTTGCATTTAGTGGCGTGTCCGTAGGCATTCGCCTTGTGGCCCACTGCTTCTTCACCCAATTTTGGGTGCTGTGCCGTTTGTGGGTGGCTGTGCTGATGGCGAACAAGGCTCTAACTCTGCCCATCTTCCACAGTATGGCTAGCAGTCACCTGATACTGAATGTGTCTGAGCAGCGCTCAAAGAAGAAAGGTGGGTTATGTACCAGTAACTGTTCTTCTTTGAGATGGGCTGCTTGGATTCATTCAGATCCCTCCCGCCATCCCCCCTACTCAGAGTTAGCGACTAGTAGGAACTGGGGAGGGGCAGGGCTGTGGCCATATATACAGCCATGGGGTGGCCAGGGGGCGGTGGCTGCCAGCCCTGTCCTGACAGGCTAAGGCTAAAGAAAATTTCCAGCCAGTTGTGCTCTGCGACACATGCACCTGATACTGAATGAATCTGAGCAGCCCATCTCAAAGAAGCACAGTTACTGGTAAGTAACCCACTGTTCATTTTCTGTGAGTATGAGTACTTACAGAGTAAGGTACTAATCAAAGGGTGTAGACCTATTAGAATCTGTCCCTGTGACCATGTAATGGATGGAACTAGTTGGCATTAGTTCTTTTTTTTCTGTGTTTGCACACCAGAAAGGTAGCTTTTTAATAGGAGCTGCCCTGTTTGGAAACCAGGCAGTGAAACCTGTTGTCTCCTTTTGAACTTTTCAACCTTGTTTACTGGGCTAGTTGCTATCAGAATTTTTACATGATTAACATACTTGTTGCCTCCCTTTGCCATTAACATTGTGTTATGCTACCAGTTGACAGACAACGTCAAGTTCAGAATGGCAGGTACTATCAACTACAGGCAATCTTTTGTTTTGTTTTGTTGCTGTTTTCATAAACTGACTAAAAGGCAGGATGGAGTGAGCATCAGATGAGCACCACAAAAGGGTGTCTTCTGAGGCCAGTGTGCATGAATGATGCAATCCATTGCTTACGCTGAATATTTGGACTGATGATCTTTAACCTACTTTGAATGCTTTGTTCTCTATGGTCTTCAACTTGTGAGGTACTGAACTTCCTCAACTCACTCTGACTGCAGTGGGACCTGCCTTACGTTGCCAGAAGAATTCAGTTGCAGTTGATGGGCACTATGTAAACTACATAGAGAAGAGCCTGGTAAATGAGTGAGCTCAGCACTTTCCAGTTTAGAGCACTAAAAGAATGTGGCCACTTCCTTGAATGAACAAAATTTACAACAACAGGGTTTGGTTTTATAGGCAAGTAGCACATTAAGCAAAGGAGTTCCAATATGGGCTGCAATATCTGCAGTCAAAGATGGGCGCTAATATTTATTTCACTGGCACGTGTGTAGATGATTGATACTGAAGGTTGATTTTTTTTACAATGTCAAATGGGTTGCCAATGAAATGAATAGTCAGCTAGTTGTTGCTTCAATGAAATCATAATGCATGGATATTGCAGACAGTAAATATGAAGTTCCTCTATACATTTCAACAAGCTTAGGTTAAGATGTTGGAATTGTAAAAATGTGTGAGTTTTGTTGTTGTTTTTTATATCTCAGATTACCTCTCTTGCGCCCTGAGATTCCAAATCCCAGTCACTAGAGTAGTAGTTAGATTTTGAGGGATCAGCTGAAGGTTTGTTCAATACTACTGCTAACCAAGAGATACCAGGCCAGACTGTATGGTCACCTGAATAGTGCTTTGGACTGACCCAGCTACCTGTCTGCTCTTTTTGGTGGAAACCAGAGCGGCTTTAAGATCCTGAATTCACTTGATCATTCTGGAATTCAGGAGGGTAGATGGCACAGAACAGGGGTGTCAAACTCATTTGCTGTGGTGGGCCAGATTTGTCTTAAATGTACTTCAAGCAGGCTGTAGACAACATAAATCAAAATACTACAGCGCTCATGTGACATTGCAGAGTTCTGTATATGTGAAACTGCCTCCGCAGTAGCTCTCTCTCACAGAAAGTTTGGTCTCACTGTGCAGGTCTCACATACCCAGTGCTCTGTGATGTCATGAAGACCTGACACGCTCACAAGCATTGAGGAGCTCTGGATATGCAAGACCATACTTTTTCTCTCTGTTAGGGAGAGTGTGGTCCCATGGAGTGCAGTCATGGACCGGATGGAAGAGGTTCACGGGCCACATTCAGCCCGCAAGCTGCATGTTTGACACCCCTGGGACAGAAGATGTCCTCCACTCTAGGCCACCAGCAAAAACTGAAGCAGCTTTAATGGATCAGAGAACCTGGCTTTGTATCGCATGTGGGGGTTGAGTGTGCATTTGTGAGTGGACAGTCTAGCTGCAATTTAACTGTGGAATATTTTGCACAAAGTGGCTTTGATGGGTTTGCAAATTACTTTGTTTACATGAGGAAAGGGGAGATTTTGTTCATTAAACAATGCCACCTAAAATGCAATCAATATTCAGAATGTTCAAAGAGCAATTTAAAAAATCCTTACAAGGTACAAATTAAATTTTAAAAAAATCAATTTCTGTGGTATAAAACAAGGCTCCCCTCCACCTCTTTTTTCCTTTTCCAATCAGTGTTACAACATAAAAACCTCCAGGCTGACATAATTTCAGTTTATGACACATATCAGTGAAATTCTAGCTGACTACAACACACAGTCCAAAGCCCAGCATAATGGCTCAGGGAATTAAAACAATAATAAAGAGGACACAAACAGAAAGGTACAGTAGCCATGCTTGTAGAGAGCGTTAGTATGTTGTATTTTTCCAACAGATCTCAGTACTGGAAGGAGTTTTTTACTGATGGTCTTCAGCAGGGTTCTTCATGGGTGCAGGAATCCACCCATGTGGAGTACCTTACAAGGTAAGGGTCATACACAGTGCACAGAGATGGTGGTTTTGAGAGTAACTCCTCCAGTGTTCTCAATCACTGTTACCACTCATTTACCCGTGGACAGTATCAAATAGGTTCAACACCAGTTTTAACAAAGGAAAGTTGAGATTTTTTAATTGAACCATTCCACGAGCACAAAACAGCCACATTCAGCATCAGTCTGAGTGTGGGTCAGGATAAGGGAGCTGCATTTGACGTATTATTAAAATGAGTGAAAAATTCAGTGAAGACATGTCCTTCGTGATTTGGTCTGCTTCAGGAAAATTAAGACATGTATTTCCACACTGGTGCAGCCCAGCTAGTGCTAGCAGTTATTGAACCTACAGGCATTTTTACCTACCATTCCTCTAATTCTGAACATCATTAGATAACACAGTGGCAAACACTGCACCCAGAAGTCTGTCTGCACTAAGGCTCTGGTCCTGCCAGTGTTTATACGCAAACTTAACTTTAAGTGTATTAGAAGTGCTGTTGACTTCAGGGGGCAGAAGTTACATATGGCTACAGAACTTTACATTAAAAAGCCATTATTGTTTTTGAGTCAAAGAATATCAATTACAGAACAGTTAATACTGTAGTTCAGAATGGTGGGTTACTTACCAGTAACCGTTCTTCTTCAAGATGGGCTGCTTGCATACATTCAGTATTAGGTGTCTACATCCTGTAGCACACTATTGGTCGGAAGCATTTTGCCCTAGCCTGTCAGCTCAGAGGTGGCAGCTGACGCCCCCTCCGGCCACTCCCATGGCTATGTATATGGCCCCAACCCTGACTCTCCCCAGTCCTCTTAGAGTCGCCAACTCCAGAAAGTGGGGATGGATGAGGGGCTCTGAATGTATGCGAGCAGCCCATCTCGAAGAAGGATGGTTACTGGTAAGTAACTCACTGTTGTTCTTCGAGCGCTGCTCGGATACATTCAGTATTAGGTGACTTCTAGCCGTACTGTGAATGGTGGGCGGAGTTGGGGTTTTCCACCTTCAGCATGGTGATCCCCTTAGGTGAAGCTCCAGAGTGAGGACACCTGAGGTAAGCATATTGTGTATCTAAGAGGGGAAAAGTAACTCTGTGAAGCCCTGCCGTGAGAAGGCTTGCAGGGCCTAGTGAGAACTGTAAGCTACGTTGAAAGGGGTTTGGTCTAAAACCAGAGCACAGGACCAGCAAAGCCCAAAACCCCATAAAGTCAGTAGGAGATAGGGACTTCTTGTTTTTAAGCAAAATAGACGCAGACTAGTTGTATCCCAAGGCCACTAGCCAGGGGTAAACTGGTAAAGAAGGCCACTCTCAGGGCAGAAGTGTATGAGAATTACCCTGGCAATACCCAATGCAAGAGGATCCTGCTGGACCCTGCTCAACGAAGATCTAACCCACCTTCTGGGTTCAAATTAAGATCAAACTTGGCATCTGGAGTAAGATGCCAGACATCCGTTACTAAAACCTATGAAAGGGAGGAGAAGGCCTGTGCTCCTCTGAGGGGATACGGGGTACATGGCCTTAGTTCCACAGGTGTCTAAAACCTGCAGTAATCAGTCGTGGTGACCAGTTGGAGGTAGTACAGAGAGGCAAATTTGGCCCTCCCCAAGCAACAGCGGCTCCTAGTGCATGCTTTGTACCCAGGGTGAGTAGAAAGCTACTTCTGTGCCCCTGGTATCAGCAAAGAAAGCACAACCATGGATCAAGAAAGTTGGCTCTAGGGTAGCCCCCTGATCCCAAGCAGTGAGTGGAGTACCTCCGCTAGCAAAGATCGTGCAGTGAAAAATAAATGTAGAAGGCCTAACTACAGTTATACTAGGGAAACTCCCGGGCCCGAGGGCAACAGGGAGGGGTCTGAAGCATCTAGGGAGCATCATCCTGATACTCCCTACAAGACGGAAGTGAACTAGTCCGAACCCCTCTAAGGATATGGTGAGGTCAAAACCAGGTTGGAGGTAGCAACTCAGGCAAAAACCTCCCTGCAGGATCGCAGGAACAGTCTATAACAAGAGGGCATCCAGGGAGTACTGGGGTTGCAACACTAAGATTGAAGGCGCCAGCTAAAATGGGAGAAAGGATAGACCCTGATAATGTAGGAGGGAAAAAAAAACAGGCAAGAGAAGGGATCCTGTTCTCTTCGTCGCCCTAAGCAAGGGCGGGCGCATGAAACTCAGGAAACTTATGGTTTAACTCCCTGAGGCTAGAGGCTTAGGGGGTAAGGACCAATATGATGAGGAGTTTTAGGGTAAACCCATCTCACAACCAGTTTTCTGCCCCTTAAAGGAAAGAGGCCTGTGCAAAGGGCGCAGCTTAGCACTCCAGGTTCCTGGCCCAAGAAGCTGGGGCCCACGGGAACCCCATGGGAAAAGTGCATAGGCAAAGAAGGAAACCAAACTATGGGAAACAGCCATAGTACTCTACTCCATGTACCTAGAAGTTCAGGTGCCCCAAAAAAACCTTCTTATGCTAGTAGTAATTTTGTGGCTCTGCCCTCCCAGAGGCGGGGGGAGGGGGGAGGCAGGACACGGTTGGGGAAAAAAGGGGGAAGAGGCAAGTTCCTCTGCCAACTATGGGACTATAGTTGTGTCTGGGGTATAAAGGCAATGCAGAGCTGGAGGTCCATAAAAGGACATACAGCTGGGGTAGCCCATATGGGACTCAAACATCTATGCTTAAATGTAAAGCTTACACTCTCTGCTCATTGAGCCTGCCCAGCATCCCAAGGGTGCTGAGGGAAGGGAAAAAACGAGAGATGCAGCAAGACTCCCAGGGCTGATCTACAGCTGAATGTAGGAGAAGGGACCTGGACAGGGGCTATAACCCTCAAGCCTCCAATTATGAGCATGATATATTGCCTGCTGAGCTAACCAGGTAGATAGGCTGGGTGGGTGGAGGAAGACTAACCTCCCCTGCCTGAGGAGACACGCATTAGAAGGCTCAGGAGGGACAAATGGGAAAACTCCGAGATGCCCCCCCCCCAGAGATGCCAAGAACTAGGGGTGTGTGACTGCCAGTGGTCAAGGGCAATTTTCCTTCAGCATCATATGACGGAGGCCCCATAGAGGTCAAGGAGTCATTGATGCTTCTCAGAAGCTCCACGGCCCCAGGAATGAACATTTTGGGGTGCTTGGACTGTAATGGGGTATTAGGTGAGGTCTTACAGGGACAGACGGACCCAGGTGAAAACCCTCCCTGACCCCAAGAAAAAAAAAAGGGGGAAAGGGACCGAAGATAAGAGAAGGGTCCTGAAACTCAATGTAGACTCGCTGGGAATTGGGGGTGTAGAGCTCTTGCCTCCTGGTGACCTGAGGGCAGCCCAGCCCCTGGTTATCTCTAGCCTGGTGCAGAAGAACTCTGGGGAAGAAGAGAATGAACAAACAGGGGAATGTAAGTGTATTACCGCTTAGAGAGCAGCATCGCACTCACCCAATAGCCCCAGTGTACGGTGTACAACTGTGAGTGAGAGGTGGGGGCATTCCAGAGTACCAACCACGATCAGTTCTATCCCTCCAGTCTGGAGTAAACATGAAGGAATTGTGCAGGTTGTACCTTGGACTTCTGTAGGTCTCCACCAGAAACTCATTTTTCCTTGCAACTTAGCTCTATGGGGCTGACTGGTGGCCTGGCTGGATCTCTACCAAGCCCTCGCTTATTGAAGAGGAAAAACTTAGAGGCAAAGCAAAAACTAGGAAGAGCTAGGAGTAAAAAAGGGGTCTTGGAGAGCTGGACCCCAGCACCAAAAAGGGAGGTGAATGGAGGAGGCGATTTGCCCGTGTCTGCCAAGAGGATTGCGGAGTTTGTTGGGGGAAAGGAACCTTGGATTGGGCATATAGCGATGAAAATAAGGTTCTCCCTTGCTTATAGGAATGCAAGGGTTCCTGGTCCAGCAACCTGATATAATGTGGGGTGCGGAGGGATGAAGAGATTGTTTAGGCATTCTTACTGAGCAGCAAGCCCCCTTGGTAACACTAAGGTAATTTCTCTCTGGGGATGGAGGGAGGCTGACTGATGATTTTGGCAGGCTCCCTATGAGGAAGATGTAGTACCTTCAGGAGGCAGTCCACTGGACTAAGGTGGGGGGCTTAGACTACATGCTATCTTGGGCCACTAGGAGGTCGTATCACTGCTCCATTGATTATGGTAGCTCATGCTCCCTAAGATGATGAGGGCTAATGGGACAGCTTGATGTATGGGAGGGAAGCATTCCCAGGGACCAAAGATCTGACCAGGGGTCCCTAGCACCACTTAGGAGGGCATCTGAGCTCTCTGCAAACAAGGACCATTCTTCAGATGGGAGGTCCTGTATTACCTGCTGAGTGGACTGAGACAGGCCAAGTCTGTTAAGCCATGCCATGTGTTTCATAACAGCCGTGGCAACTCCACAGCTCGCTGCGTCCATGGCATCCCAAGCTGCTAGAAATGCATATAGGATGACAGGGAGCCCTCCTCAAGAAGGGACTCAAAGTCTTCCCTTTGATCTTGGGGAAGGAGGGCTGAGAATCTCTTTAAGGAATCCCAGATGTCAGCGGTATATTTAGCCCCCAGAGCTTGGTGGTTTGCTATGTGCAGTTGGAAGGCCAAGGCTGAATACGCCTTCCTACCCAAGATTTCCAATTGCCTGGCCTCTTGAGACTCTGGTGTGGGGTCTGAGGAAGATTCTATCCCTCTCCCTAGAGTGGCCTTGACTATTCGTGGGCGTGGATTAGAGTGGCAAGAGAGGAAAGAAAAATCCTCTGGTGGGACTGGTACCTATGAGCTGTTACATCTGACATGGGGGAAATCAAGGCCAGGTATTGACATCAGGATCTGGCCCGACCCAGCACACTAGGATGCAAGGGTGCTGCTACTGTATCCAGGGGAGGTGAAATGCCTCGCTCAAATAGGGGGTCCTGCCTCCCCCCCCCCCTTGGTTCGGCCTCTAGGCCTGTGTGAGTAGCAATCCTGCGCAGCAGATCAAAATGGACTGTGATGTCCTCTCTATAGGAGCCCGGCCTAGCGTTTAGCTCCCTATCTGGGTATACTGCAGCAGGCATCTCAGCACCATGACATGGACGCCAAGGAGAGACTTCTCTTGGCACCAACCATTCATGGGGATGGTACTGGTATGGGGCTTTTCTGAACAGAGTGATGTTCTCCCTGCTTCGTGAGCTAGGGGCTTCTCGCAGCGTGGGAGGTTCGGCACCGGGCCGTATAGACAACATCAGAGAAACAGAGGTGCTATGGCGCTGGGGAGAGACAGAGCGCTGTCTCCTGTGCTTCTGGCCTGAAGCGGTACCACCCAGGGCCTTCAGCACAGCTTCCTCCCTCGGCACTGGGGAGCTCGGTGCTGTGCTTGGTGTCAGAGAGTGGTGCCACTCACGAGGGGATCATTTCCCCAAGAGGAAGATGGGCTTTCCTCTCTATCTAAGAGGCTTTGGCAGCATGGGTGTGTGCAAAAGCAACAGGGCTTTTGCTGGCTTGAAGGCCTCCAGGATAGTAGGGACCTGCACTGCCTCCTCTTTATGGCAGTGAGAGTAGCTCAGCTGTGGCTAGGTGGACCGATGAGAGCACTTCAGCACCAAACTCAGTGTGGATCACATCTTTTGCTACACAGGGGAGTGGTGCCTGTGTGGCTCTGGTGCCGATCTGGTATGCGGTACTGATGCTGGTGCCAAAGGCAACCCTGGTTCTTTGGGAACAGGCTACCATGCTGGCTCTAAGGCCAATGCATGGCACCTTTGCTCTCTATCTTTGAGCATCTTTGGCTTAAAGGACTGACAGACTGTAGCCTGGTGGGACTCCCCCAGCCACTCCTTGTGGGGATCATCCTGCAGGAAGGTCTTACCGCAAGAAGCGCAGGGTTTAAAGCCCATCACCTGCAGCCACTGTTAGGAGCAGTTTGCCAGCTCCAGACTTGCGCGAAGCATAGAAGATCTGGTTCTTGGTGCAACGATATCCACAAAGAGGTCCTCCAGCTTAAACAGGTGGTTGAATTGAATCAAATTGAATCATAGGGTTGGAAGGGACCTTATGAGATCATCAAGTACAACCCCCTGGGGCTTGAACCCAGGACCTTCTGTATATTAAGCAGAGGTGCTAGCCACTACACCATTTGCATGGACAAGGAAGTAATGACAGGCCCTTGTGACCACAAGGACAGGGCTGTTTTGAAACCATTGCTAAGGGCAGAAAAAGGAACTGGGGATGGTCAGGGTCAGGGCCGTATATATAGCCATGGGAATGGCCAGAAGGGGCGTTGCCCGCCGACCCTGCTCTGACAGACTAGGGCAAAATGGTTCCAACCAATCATGCGCTGCAGCATGTAGACACCTAATACTGAATGTATCTGAGCAGCGCTTGAAGAACTGCCATTATAACATTGTAGAGTTTGGTTCCTTGACCTCCTTCAGGTGTTGAAACAACGAAGTGTTTGTGATATTTTGTGGAAAAAATATTAGCACTTTCAATTCAAGCCATTTTACAATGTTTTTACAGAGTTTTCTTTTTAAAAATGTTGGTGAAGGTGCTAGTTTAACCCTGAAATGTGTGACCAATTGAATGTTTACTTGCTTCATTGTGAAATTCAAATTTTCTTTAAAGGAAAATTTGCATTTCAAAATTTTCTACTTTTTGCCCAGGGTTATTGCTGGATAGCAAAAAAGACCTAGGGCTCTGCACCCTAGCCCACTCCCTGCTAAGCCCTACCCCCACTCTGGTCCCTAATTTGGCCCCGCCCCCACTCTGGCCCCTCCACTAGGTCCCACCCCCTAGTCTCCCTCCACCCCATGCCCTGACACAAGCTGCAGGGCCTGTATGCATTAGGCAGCCCCTGCATATATCTAAAGGCATCACTCTGCACTGGAAGTGTTTACATATCTGAAACAATTTACTGTGTGTGACATTCTCCCCCACCCCTTGACTCTTCTGACTGTTGATTTTTCTGAATACCACTGATTAATTTCATTCTGAGAGGCTGGTGAAATGCAGCTAGTTTTAAATGCTACATTGTAACTCTGAAGAAATGGATCAAGTCTCTATGTAAATTGAGACACTCAACAAAATTTCCTCAATTTTTTGTTTTTTACTTTCTTCTGTTTCATCATGGCCTCTAAAGCATATTCCTTGTTCATCCAGAAATGTTGTAGCACCAACAATCCATTTGAGATACTCTTGTCTTTCTCTGCTCTCGTTCGCTGCATTTAACATCACTGTGAACCTTGCTATCTCTGAAAGCTGCCAATGCCAACACGCTTGCTTTGTGCAATGCTAACTTTTTATGCTCTCTAAAAGAATCTAAGATCCAAAGGGGCAGCCATGTTAGTCTAGTTCAGTAAAACAAATAAGGAATCCCGCGGCACTAAAAAACTAACAAATATATCTATTGCATGAGCTTACATGGGAGAAAATCCCACTTTGTCAGATGCTTTGAAGATGGGGAACTTACAGAATGGGAGGAAATAAATGCAGGGATGTGTAAATCATGGGAACAGATTACACTGTAACAGCAAATCAAAACAGTTATAAAGATTCAAACACTGGGGAACAGCATGGAGAGGGAGATGAGGTCAAATCACCGCATCTCCCTCTGTATGCTGTTCCTCAATGTCGAATCTTTGCAGATGTTTTGATTTGCTGTTACAGTGTGACCCGTTCCCATGACTTATACTTTCCTGCATTTAATTCCTCTCATTCTGTAAGTTCCCCATCTTCAAAGCATCTGACAAAGTGGGATTTTCTCCCATGAAAACTCATGCAATAGATATATTTGTTAGTCTTTTAGAGCCACAGGATTCCTTGTTTTAATAGAATCCAGCACCCTTTGAAGTGTGGATGTTTCACATGAAAATGGAAATTTTGGTAACAAGGAGATATGTTTCTGAAAGGAAATTTGCTCCTTGGGGCCATGGCAGTGTTACTAGCTTTGCCCACCAACTCAGGATATGCTTATTTATTGGGGTTACTTCCTTGGTGGAGGGAAGATTGCAATTCTATTTGTGTCCTACTTGTGTCACTTGTGTTTCTATATGGAACTCACTTCTGTCTTCTGCAAGCTCCCTCCTAATGGAACCATAATTGCAGGACCTCATTTTCCCAGGAGTGAACCCCAGATTCAAATAACCATCTACATATACACATTCATCAATTAAAAACAAAAGGTGTGTCTGAGTGGGTCAGGTGTATCAGCACTCTTAGCTCACCTCTTATACATCCCTGAACTCAGCAGGCTGGGTCACAGTACTTCTCTGCTGCTACCCTTTCGTGCCCCTGTACCGCACCAGCCTAAACTTGAACATGCAACTGAGCAGGCTGGGTCACACAGTACTTTTCAGCTGCTACCCATATATGAACCTGGATTCAATCAGACTGAGTCAAAACAGCACTTTTCAGCTGTTACCCTCATATGCCCCTAGAGTCAAGCAGGCTGCTATCCCCATTAATGAGGTTGGCAAGTGGCTTGATTACAAAAGTTGTTTTATTGTTAAGTACCTAAAACTCACAATAATAGTAATAATTACAAAAGGAGAGAAAAATACCTAAACAGTAAAGTGTCTGACGAAGTGGGATATTTTCCCATGAAAGTTCATGTGATAAATAAATCTGTTAGTCTTTAAGCGCCACAAGACTCCTTGCATTTTTTGCTTTACTAGACTAACACGGCTGCCCCTTTGGAACTTAGTTATAGCATCAGTAACCATACAAGAAAAGAAAAACACTCACTTACAATATTGCCTAGATTCTATTGTATCAGGCCTAGAGAGAGAGAGTGTTATATATGAGCAAAGAGATGAAGAGAGACAGAGTGTGTGTGTGTGGGGGGGGGTGTCTCACCACTCTGTAGCAGAAATTTTTCCAGGAAACAGGCTGGTTCACTGGTCAGCATGCTGGATGGAGACAGACAGAATCAGCAAGGTAAAGCTGGAGTCCCGGTGGAGATGATTCAGTTTTCTAGGCATCAGAAATTGGGTCAGGGTTGTTGTAGGAAAGAAACAATTGGTTCTTCTTTGAGTACTGCTCACGTCATTCAGTTACAAGTGTCTATGTGCTGCAGTTCACAGTAGCTCAGAAAGTCTTTAGCCTTAGCCTGTCAGGTCAGGGCACACAGCCAACACCCACTCCATGCCGTGACTGTGGCTATATAGGTGACTGTAACCTTGACCCTCCCAGTTCCCTTTTCCGTGCTCAGCGACGGTTTCAGATCAGCCAAAAACTTGTGTGAGCAAGTGTCTGTCACTCCTTTTCACTCAGAAATTAGAATGCTGGGGTTTAAACTGTCCAGCATGTTCCAAAGCCTTCCCACTCGACAGTCCCCATGAGAAATGCCTCACGTGCCTTGGTGAGTCACAACTAGTGGTAAATTGCTCTATTTCCCAGTCCTTTCAACATAGGACTCACAAGGACAGAGAGCGGCACTTACGCACTCTCATGGAGGACTGTGCATCCGCCTCTGATGCTGTCCAGGCCAGTAGCACTATGCCGGCACCCCAGGCGACTCCTGCACCAGAGGCTGCCCAATACCAACCACTGGCACAGAGCTCCAAGCTGCGCTTGGCATCAACTTTGGGTACAGCCACGGCACCGTTTGCCTCCATCTCCGCGTTCCCCCTCTTGTGAGTTGGAATTGGGACTGTCCTCGGTACCATCGACACTGCAAGCCCTAGCAATGGCACAGGCCCTGTTCCAGGACCCAGGTCCAATACTGGTGAAGAAAGCCCGGTCGAAGAGTAACCTGGCTCCCACATCTAGGGAGTGGTCAATGCAAGAATCGGCACTGCCCTCAAGTCCGGTACCGTCGATCCCTCGCCCAGCACTGCAAAATGGTACTGACAATCACTCTGACAGCAGTTCCTCTCAGCATTCATCCCACAAGTTCTCAGTACTGTGCTCCCAGGGCCCTAGAAGAAGGAGGTCTAGCTCATCCTTATTGTCGTCTCCGGCCTCCATCCGCTCCCCTGGTTCCCCAAAAACCATCTCCAGTACCGGGGAACGTGTGGGTAAGCATTGTCGAAAATGGTCTTTGACACCCATGCCAAGAAAGAGGATGACCTCAACAATCCCGGTACTGTTGCAGCAGCCCAGTTCTTCCCGTGCTGCCAAGATTTCCCAGATAGGCAGGGACTGATCTTCCTCGCACTGTATCATGACCAGAGATTCCTTCAATGACTGGTTGCATGAATGGCTCGACACGATGGCTGATGACAGCTCAACTTCATGGCACCATTCAGTACTGTCTCCACTACAGGCTCCGGACTCCTTGGATATTTCCGATGATGAGCCTGACCCAGACTCCACTTAGCACAGTAGATCTCGGGCCCCATCATCATCCTCCCAGGTGAGCACACCTTCCAAAGACCCCTTGTGTACATGGACGACTCCCGCTCACAGCAGGATTTACTCTGCTGCATGGCAGTGAACTTAAACATAGAACTGGGGGTGGTCCTGGAGGAGACTGGCCCCATCTTTGACATGGGGGATACCGCCTCACCAACCAGGCCATCTGTTCCCCTTCACGAAGGGGTGTACAGAATCACCAGGGCATGGTGCCAGACCCTGTCCTTAATTCCGCCGGTGTCCAAGAGGGTGGATTGCAAGTACCATGTCCTATCGGACAAGTTCTCATTCCTTTTCCAACACCCTATGCCGGGAGCCCCGGTGGTGGACGCAGTTAACCAGAAAGAGAGACAGAGCCAACTGGGCCCTACTCCTAAGAATAGAGGCTAGAAAGCTCGACTTACTTGGCAGGAAGGTCTATGCCACCTCAGCCTTGCAGCTGTGTATCTCTAATCACCAAGGCCTCATGGTGAGATACATCTTTAACCTCTGGAGAGCCATGAAGGGGTTTTGCAATCTTATCCCCAAAGACTGCCTCAGGGACTATTAGGCAGGGTCTTGGCCTGCAAAGATGCTCTGATGCCTACCTGGGATGCATCAGACATGGCCTCATGTAATATGGCATCTGCCATGGTGATGCGTCGCTCCACCTGGCTTCAGGGTTCAGGCCTGTCCCTGCAGATGCAGCTCATCATTCAGGACCTGCCATTTGAAGTCCCCAGCCTCTTTGCTGAGTCCACGGATGCAAAGCTGCATGGCATGAAGGACTCAAGAGCCACCCTCAGATCACTGGGAATGTGCACGCTGCAATCTGCCTGGCGCTTCTTGAAACCTCATCAACTCTTGCAACAGCAACTGCAACAGTTAAAGCAACAAGTCCAGATGCAAGATTTCTTCTCTCAGTCCTACCAATACCCCCAATGACAACTCGGCGGGTTGGATAAGGACAAGGCCGGTTCGAGCAAGGATGGAAAACCCCATGCCTCACAGTCCAGCAAGCGCAGGCAGGGTGCCGACCACTTGTTGGGAAGGAAGCAGCATTTTTGACAGTTACTCTGAGGGCAGCGAACCCACAGCCTTGACTCCAACCATCTACACTGCTTTGCACACCACTGGGCTGACCTCATAACTGATCAGTGGGTCCTTGAGACAGTCTTGGAAGGGTGTTACGTATAGTTTCAATCAATCTTCTCGGGCCAGAAAACTGCCCCCTCACCCAAGTCTCAGGAACCGGGATCTAGATCACTTGCTCGAGATGGAATGCGAGAAGCTCCTCTCCCTCAGGGCCATAGAAAGGGTCCCAAAGCCAGAGCATGGAAAAGGGCTTTATTCTCAATACTTTCTGGTCCCCAAACCCAATGGGGACCTAAGACGCATTCTAGATCTCACAGCTTTAAATAAACACATAAGGAAAATAAAGTTCTGAATGTTTCCCTGTCACAGATCCTCCTATCTCTGTCTCCCAGGGGTTGGTTCACAGCCCTCAATCTAAAAGATGCTTACTTTCACATAATAATATGCCCCTGCCACAGAAGGTACCTAAGGTTCATGGTGGGGGAAATCATTTCCAGTTCACATTGCTCCCCTTTGTGCTCTCTCTCACCCCCAGGGTGTTCACAAAGTGCATGGTGCAAGCAGAACATAAAAACCTATCCCTACCTAGAAGATTGGTTAATACATGGGGAATCGAGAGCTCAGGTAGAGCACAGTGTCAGAGCAGCAATCCACCTGTACAGGTACTTGGGTCTCTACATAAATCGACAAAAGTCAAAAATCCATCTGTCCCAACACATAGAGTTCAGAGGAGCTCTCCTAGATGCCCGCAAAAGGAAGGCTTCTATGCCCCCCTCAAGATTTCAATCCATCTGCACCATCATTACTGAGCTGCAGGAGTTTGAAGTAACCACAACCCTTTGCTGCATACAGCTGCTTGGGCACATGGTAGCCTCCACCTCCGTAATCTGTACGGTGTGCCGGAGAATGAGGCCCTTTCAGGTCTGATTCTCTACGGTGTTCCACCCATGGAGAGACCCTCTGTCCAAGATACTGTCGGTTCCCCAAGATATCCTGGGGACACTACAGATCTGGAAGGACCCCTGTTTGCCATGGGGGGGATTCCCTTCAAAATGCTAATACCCACAGTGACACTGATAACTGATGCCTCAGATTGGGGGCTGGGGGGGGAGACACATTTCTGGGGATTTCCACTCAGGAACTTTGGTCTCATGCAGACAGCCTTCTTCACATAAATGTGAAGGAACTGCAGGCCATCAGATTGGCTTGCATAACTTTTCTGAACAGGATACAAGGCAGGTCGGTCCAGGTTCTAATGAACAACACTGCAGCCATGTTCTATATGAACCGGCAGGGGAGTGTCCACTCTCCCGCTCTCTGCAAGGAAGCATGCAAACTCTGGGAATTAGCCCTGAAATACAGTTTTACTCTGGTGGCAGCCTACCTACTGGGAGTGGACAACGGGCTGGAAGACTCGCTCAGCAAAAAACCCCTAGCAAATCACGAGCAGTCCCTCCACAACATGGTGTTCTCTCACCTGATAGACAGGTCGCTCACTGATGCCTTCCTCATCAGTTGGTTGGGCCCTCTCAAGTATGCCTTGCCACCAATCCCATTGATACACAGGGTCCTTTTGAAGATCAAAATGGATGGAGCGAACATGATATTGATAGCTCCAAACTGGTCCAGGAAAAACTGGTTCTCACTCCTACAGGACCTGTCCATAGAGGCCCCATTCCGCCTTCCCCTGTGGGTGGACCTCCTGACACAAGACTCGGGGCACCTGCGGCACCCCAACCGAGGTCTCCTACATCTGACAGCCTGGAGACTCTTTGGCTCAGCAAGCAGGAAAGACTCTGCTCAGACAGGGTCACAAAGGTCCTGGTGAGTAGTAAAAGACCATCTGCCAAGTCCACCTATACAGCCAAAGGAAGCAGTTTTCCAGCTGGGCTTGAGGTATAAGGGTCAACCCTACACTAGCTCCCTTGCACCTAATTCTTGATTATCTGCTAGACCTAAGAGACGTGGGCCTCTCCCTTTCCTCACTGAGAGTCCACCTACCAGCAATTTCAGCCCTTCACGAAAAAGTTGATGGTATCCCTGTTTTCTCACACCCTACTTCCACTAGGTTTTTGTAGGGGTTCGAAAGACTTTTCCCACAATCCCATGAACCCACCCCTCAAGGGGACCTGAGCATGGTGCTCCATGCATTAACAGAGGCTCCGTATGAACCCTTGGACTCATGTACCTTATTGGTCCTTGACTGGAAGGTAGCCTTTTTGGTAGCAATTACTTCGGCTAGAAGGATCTCAGAGTTGAAGGCCCTTTCCTCAGAACCTCCATATACAAGGTTCTTTCTTGACAAAGTGGTGCTTCAACAACACCTGTCCTTCCTTCCTAAGATAGTTTCTCATTTTCACCTCAATCAGGATATTTGCCTGCCAGTATTTTTTCCAGATCCTCAGGTTACGGAGAATCAGAGGAGATGGCACACTCTGGATGTGAAGAGGGTGCTGCTGACATACATTGAGCACATGCGTCCATTCCACAAGACCCCCCAGCTCTTTGTGGCAGTCACCAAACACAAAAGAGGTCTTCCAGTGTCCTCACAGTGCATTTCCAAATGGATAGTAAACTGTATCAAAGACTGCTATGGAAGGTCAAATACACCCCTTCCCGGGACTGTCAGGGCTCACTCTGCCAGGGCCCAGGCTTTGTCAACAGCCTTCCTCACCAAGGTCCTGATCCAGGAGATCAGCAGGACAGCTACATGGTCATCGGTGTATACCTTCACAATGCACTACGCTATCATCCAACAGGCTAGAGAGGATGCCGCATTGGGCAGAGCAGTACTCAGCATGGGCAGACTGTAACTCCCCCTACCATCCTTGGGTATGGCTTGCAGTCACCTGTAACTGAATGATGAGAGCAGTGCTTGAAGAAGAATGGTGGCTTGCTTACCAGTAACTGAACTTCTTCGTGATGGGCTGCTCACATACATTCAGCTCCCTCCCACCGTCCCTCAGATGTGAATGCCACACCTGCTGGGGTGTCCCTCACAGGATATTTACATGGAACTTGGGCAAGGGATGGATGTGGTCTGACTGGGGGTTGCTAAAGGGACCTGTGGGGGGGGGGGTCTGCTGGCCTTGAGATATGGCCTAGGGGTTATCAGCAGTGGGTGAGAGAGGCCTATGGGCATCTGGGACTTTTGGGAGGGGCTGGTCAAAATAGGGGCCTATGTGGGGTGTCCTTTGGTGCCTGGTCACTGTAGTTCGTATCTGGGACTTGTGATAGGTGGGGGTGGTTGGTGTGGGATCTAGGCTGAGGATGGGTGGCAGTGCAGGGTGGCTCCTGGGCTCTGTAACTTGGCATCTAGTCTCAGGGTTGCTGTGAGGGGTGGGGGAGCAGGTGCTGGCTGCTGTATTATGGGGTCTGGTTTTGGGCTTACTAAAGGGCAGGAGCTGATGGTGTGCTGTGGGGTCTGGTTTGGGGGTGTGGGTGCCAGTGCATGTCAAGTCTGGGGGCTGCTCGAGGCAGCTTGGGTGCTGACTGTTGCACTATGGGGCCTGGTTTGGTGTTGCTCCAGCTGGGTAGGGGAGGACCACTGGGGGTTGTGCTGTGGGGCCTTGTTTGGAGGCAGGGCTGGTCCTACTATAGAGGTGACCTAGGCTGTCGCCTAGGGTGCCAAACAGTAGGGGGCACCAACAGGGGCATCCTTGGGGGGGGTAAGAGGGGCAATCACCCCTGGTCCTGTGTTTCCATGGGCCTCATTGCCCCCCATGGCTGTGCTGTCCCCCGCCTCCTCCCCACTGCTTTTGACATGTAGCTGGAGTGTGGAAGTGGCGTCTGCTCTGGGCTGGCTCACCCCACCCTTAGGATGGTGAACAGCCAGCCCAGGGGCAGAGTGGGCCAGCCCAGAGGCCAGGCTCCACTCTCCCACCCCTCCCCTGGGCTGGCTATTCCACCCTGGGGTCGGGGAGGGCTGGCCCAGAGGCAGGGTGAGAGAGTGGAGCCCAGCCCCCAGACTGGCCTGCTCCACCCCCAGCTCAGGGGAGGGGCAGGAGTACAGAGTCAGCCTCCGGGCCAGCCCACCCAGCTCCCCCCCAGTGGGAGGGGCAGTGGGGGGCGGCACACGGGCTGATTGCCCTGGGCCCAGCACCCCTCCCAGGGGATGCCAAAATCACAGGTGCCTAGGGTGCCAAAAAACATTGGGCCAGCCCTGTTGCAGTGTTGGCTGTGCTGTGGGGTCTAGTTTGGGGGTTGCTATCGTGGGAAGGGAGATTGCTAGTGTTTGCACAATGGGGTCTGCTGTGATGGGTAGTTGGTGGATGTTCTGTAGGATATGGTTTGGGGGTTGCTGCTGCAGGGAAGGGAGGCTGTGGCATCTGGTCTGGGATTGTGATGTGGGTGGGTTTGGAATGGAGGAGATGGGATGAGGTTTGCTGAGGAGTGGGGTGACATGTTTAGTGTGCTATGGGGTTGGGGATGTGCAAGTTGCTGCTGTAAAAGATGTATAAGGTCCAGTCTGGTCTGGGATTTTGGGAAGATGGGTGGGGAGTGTTCTCCTGGTTGTCACCTGTGGAGTCAGTTCTTGGGTTTCTTGTAGAGTGGGAGGATATGTGGCTGCCAAATGATGAGGTCTGAATTGGGGGATGCTGCTATGGTGGGCTTCTTGGATAGCTGCCTTGTGGGGTTTGGGTGTTGCTTGGGTGTATATGGTTGCCATGCTATGGCCTGCCCTCCTGTGGGGCTGATTTCTGGGGGGATATTATGCTTTCACTATGTACAAGGGGACCTGGTTGCTGCTCTGGAGTCTGAGTTGGGGTGTTTGAGGGGGGCATGCATTCTCTGTTTACTGCCGTGCAGGGTGAGGTTTGGTTTGGGGGTAACATGTAGGGGTAGAGAGTTCTGTGGTTGCCACCTGTGGGATCTGCTCTGGGGTTACTGTGGTGATGGTGGGGTCCTCTGCTGCCCCATGAGGTCTGTTGAGGGGTAGCAGGATAGGGGAGTTACCTTGATTGTCACCCATGGGCTTGGGTCTGGGATTTGTTGGGTTGGGGGGGGTTAGTCTCTGGTTCCTGTCCTGGGGGGGTCAGGGTGTAGCTTCTGGGCAGGTGGCTTTATGTGCCATGGAGTGGGGCCTACTGGAGCAAGGAGACTCGCTTTGGTCTGTGTGACAGGGGGCTCTCTGGTTGCTGCCCATGAGGTGTGGTCTGCTGGTGTTGTATTGTGCTTTCCTTATCATGCTGTAAAGTTGGTCTGGAAGCTACTTATAATGTGGGGGGGGGCACTGTTGCTGCCCATATGATCTGGTGTGTGGGTTGCTGCAATGGTGGTGATAGTGTTTCCCTGTGGTGATGTGGAGTGAGAAAGTTCCTCTGATCACCACCACTGGGGTTAAGTCTTGGAGGTAGGTTTCTCAGGGGATGCTGTGATCTCTGGTTGCTGCCCATGGGATCTAGGTGTTGATTGTGGGTGGTTGGGCCTGGTTTTTCTGCCATCTGGCCCACTGGGGAGTGACTGCTGCAAGGGGAATCTGGTTGCTGTCTGTGGAGTCTAAGAGAATGATCAAGAAGGCATGAGAAGCTGAAAAGTAAGAGCTGAGATCACTCAAGAGGGCAAGAAGAGGGCTAGATACTTGCGGTGGACCAAGCAATCACCAGAAGTAGCAGGGAGGGAGCACTACGTACTAAGAAGCATCTGTGAAAGCAGAAGGATCATAGATGATACAGAGGAAGCGAAGCCATACTGAGGTAAGCCTGATGATTCTAATTTAACAACAAGACTGTGAATTTGCATATTAAGGTTAATAAAGTTCTATGTGTTTGTATTGTATATCGTATTAATGCGTAAATAAGAACTTGCTTGCTGTCAGCATCCTATGTGAGTTGGGCCTCAGGTGGAAGGTAACCACCTGAGGCTGTTGTTCCCATGGTATGGTTTGACAATGTTGGGTACTTTAATGCGTGAGTTTGTTAGGGGAAAGTTACAGGGTGTTGTTAGTAAGTTATATCCACCTCTTGATCTCTGGTAGAAGGATGGGTGATTGACAGGAGGCTGAAGTTTGCAGGGTTCCAGACTGAGCAGTATGCCAACTAACCAACTCTGCCCAGGAACACAAGGTGCTGTGTGTAGAGTTAGAACTGGGTGCGACAGCCAGGGAGGGCCGTGTGCAAAATGGGAGGAATTAATCAAACCATTATGCATAGCTCTAGGTATTAAGCAGAAATGACATACTGCCAGAAACCTGCAGTCTTTGGGCTTAGTAGAGAGGTCCAACAAAATCTTTAAAATGACTTTGCACAATCTGGTATGTGAATTGGGATGAGGCCAGGACCTTAAATTGCCTTTGGTTCTGATGGCCATTTGTTCCACTGTAGGGACTGTAGCCTAATTTTCTTGCATGATTTGAATAGGGAAATTGGAATTTGGATTATGGATTGTAATTGTCAATTAAAAAAAATATAAATTTGGGTTTGAGTTCAAATGTGACCGCAGAAAATATGGTAAAAGGTAAACTGGGAACCCTCAGGGAATGGCTGAGTACGTGTCACACAGGTTCTTTAAATTACTTCATAAAATTCTTTATTGCTAAAAGCATACAGGTTAGTTGATGAATGTAACAATTAGTTCATACACAGAGAATGCATTTAGGAAATCTCATGCAGTTTATAATTGGTAGATTGTTTCCTGTTAAAAATTTTAGTTGATATACTTAAACCTGGAGCCAAGAATAAGCCTGATACCTCAATGGACAGGAAACGTGCAGACTCTAGCAACCTTAAGTGATAGATTTAAGCTTATTAAGGCAGCAAAGACTAGACAACTAAGAAAGAGGAGGATAGGTCTGTGGTGTTCTTTGTCCAAAATGGCAGAGCTGCAAACTAGGGATTGAAAGCTTCTCCTGTACTAGATACACTGAAGACTTGCTGTGTTGCTTTTCTGTAATTCACACATGACTGTATTTGTTTAACACACATTACGCCTACAAATGTACTGTTAGAGCAACAGGCCATTTGCAGAACTTTCCAAGTTTGTGTAGGAGTGTGATAGAGTATTAAGGAAGGCACATTAAGCCATTTTTTATAAATGTTATTTTTCCAAGTGTTCAAAAGACTGGACTACTGCCAACTTTTTAAATACATCTTTTTGGGGGTAAACACTGGTAAAGATATAGTGAATGACATGTCTAAAGACCATGCCACCATGCAGTTTTTACAGAAAACACAATGGTCTCGGTTGGGATGTGGGGTTACAAACCCTATTTGTTTAATTGACCCCAATGAAGCATGAGTGCAAAGTTTTAAGCATAAGGATTGTTCCACTTCTGATCTTTGGAAACATTTTGGACAATACCAATTTAACAATTGCTTATTTTTAATTAAATTGGCGACCTTTTTAGCTTTAAAGCTTGCAAGGTTTTTGTGATAGCATTTAGGACATATTTTTTGTATAAAGAACAGAATTTTTTTTACCCAAATGTTGATTACTTTTTGATTAATCAGCTCATCACTGTAAATAATAATAATAATCTTTAATTGAGTTAATAGAATCATAGGGTTGGAAGGGACCTCATGAGGTCATCTAGTCCAACCACCTGCTAAAAGCAGGACCACTCCCACTAAATCATCCCTGCCAGAGTTTCGTCTAACTGGGCCTTAAATGTTTCCAAAGATGGAGATTCCACCACCTCCCTAGGTAACCCATTCCAGTGCTTCACCACCCTCCTAGTGAGAGAGTTTTTGCTAATATCCAAGCTTTACTGCCCCAGCTGCAGCTTGAAACCATTGCTCCTTGTTCTGTCTTCTGTTACTACTGAGAACAGCCTAGCACCCTTCTCTTTGGAGCACCCTTTCAAGTAGTTGAAGGTTGCTATCAAGTCTCCCCTCAGTCTTCTCTTCTGCGGACTAAATACATCTAGTTTCTTCAGTTTCTTCTTGTAAGTTGTGTGCCCCAACCCCCTAATCACTTTTGTTGCCCTCTGCTAGACTTTCTTTAATCTGTCCACACCCTTTCTGTAGGGTGGAACCCAAAACTGGACACAGTATTCCAGATGTGGCCTCAGCAGCACAGAATAGAGGGGAATAATCACAACCCTCAGTCTGCTGACAACACTCATACTGATGCAGCCCAATACGCCGTTGGCCTTTTTGGCAACAAGAACACATTGTTGACTTATATCCAGCTTCCGATCCACCATAACTCCCAGGCCCTTTCCACAGCACTGCTACTTATCTGATCGGTCCGCAGCCTGTAGCAGTACATCAGATTTTTCCATCCTAAGTGCAGGACTTTGCATTTGTCCTTGTTGAACCTCATGAGATTTCATTTGGCCCAAAGCTTCAATTAGTCTAGGTTTTCCTGAATCCTATTCATGCCCTCCAATGTGTTCACCATTCCCAAGCTGAGGTATGTTTTGCACATTAAAAGGAGCAAATTTTTGGACCAACCCTATTATTCCTTGTATTATTGGGTTAATTATTTGATTTTTTTTTGCAACACATCATTAATGTGTTTGCGAATTTTTTAAATGTTCATTTGGCTTTAAAGAGACTGCCTGAATCAAATAGATTGGCTAATGATCCCCAAGTTTTCTTTTTTGGGTTTTTTTTCCTGAGCTTATGAAACTTATTGCCCATACCTAATATAGTGAAGTCATGCATTTGATGCTGATAAGCTACCACATCATTTACCAATAGCACTGACAAGAAAGCAGTTTTGTATAGCCACAATAGTTAAATTTACCTGGGGATCAATTTGATATGGTTAACACCACAGGTATATGCATTAATCTAACCTGATCAATTAAAATCCTTTGAATTGGTATTGAGATTAGACCACTAGCTTGTTCTGTATTTGTGGTTGGACAGGTTGTTTTCATTTGCATTAGTTTATTATAATTATAGTTATAATTATTGGATTTTCAACTTTGAGTTTAAAAATTATGTTTAAAATATATTTTTTGCCTGGTTTGGTTTGAAATGATGCTGTGATGCAAGCCTTTGAATGGACAGCTATATCAGTGTCTCCACTCTCCAAAGACTAACAGTCAGTCTGTTCTGGAGGGCTTCCCATCTGTTAAAAGGGAAACGCTGGTAAACCGAGGCAGTGTGGGCCAATTCCTGTTATGCAGCTGATAAATTTGACAAAGTGTTGATACAGATAAGTCACTGTGGGGTTCTTGAGTTGAAAATCTGGGGTAACTTAGGGTGTGTTCTCACAGCCCTCTTATTTCGAAACAACAGAGGTTGTTTCGAAATGAGATTTTGGCTGTTCACATGACGCACGGTTGTTTCGAAACAACGATTCCCGTTGTTTCGAAACAACCCCGTTGTTGCGAAACTACTTAAACCACATGCGGGAGCAAAACAACCGTTGTTTTGCAACGGTTGTTTCGAAACAACGCCGTGGGAACGTGTTGTTTCGGAACAAGTTGTTCCGAAACAACAGTCCATGGCGTCCCCGTCAGCACCCTGGCCAGGGGACACCCCTCAGCACCCTG
>ML682034.1:2025810-2048713 GCA_007922195.1 Podocnemis expansa
TTCTGGGGTTGCAGGGTGAGCGGCTGCAGCCGCTCACCCCCAGGGGACTGCAGCCCCCTGGCATGGTTTCGAAATAGCAAGTTCACAGTGTGAACTTGCTATTTCGATGACCTGGTTTTGCCTTATTTCTAATTAACATTTTGTTAATTCGAAATAAGTTGTTTCGCAACGAGCGTTATTTCGATACAAGTTGTTTCGCAACAACCATATCGAAATAACTGGCTGTGTGAGAACACAGCCTTACTGATTGAGAACTCAGCCATCCTGTCATTAATGTGATATAGCCTTGAAAAAGGCCTTGCAGTTCGAGGATGCATCAGGTGAGGTGTTTCCAGTAGAGACAGGGAGGTGTTAGTGTGAGTCAGGCCTCCTGGGGTAACCTCCTGAATGTGCCAAAATCAGGGCAAGCTGCAAAACCAGGAGCCAAACCCCCAAACCACTGACAGGTGGTACTTAAATCAGTCTCCCGGGGTATGTCTATACTTAGACTTGAATTTGAATTATCACAATCAATTTGAGTTCAATTAAGTGCATGGCCACACTCGCTTTCCTTAATTTGAACTGAGGAACTCCTCATTTCGAATTGATGAAAGCTAACTTCAAAATTGGTCAAACCTCGTTTGACTTTGAAGTCCAGGTCAATTCAAACCCCAAAGGTGCCTCTACCCTCCCCCCAACCAGATCAGGCTGAAGGGGCAATGGTGTTCCTGTCCTCTGGCTGGGGACAAAGACCCAGCCCCCAAGCCAGCCTTGTCAGCCACATGGGGGGAAGGCACGCTGTGCGCAGCTGCATCCTGGCTGGTGGTGTGCAGGCATCACTTCTACCCTGCCCCACTGCACTGTCAGTGTAGGGCCCAGGGATTCCCCCACCTGCCCCCTCCCCACAGTGCAGCCGTTCGTACTGATAGCGCGGGGGTGGGGGAATCCCTTCTCCCCCACTGCCACTGTGCTGTGGGGGGGGGCGGGTGCCCTGGCCCCAGGGAGCCGTGGGAGGGAGAAACATCCCCTGCCAGGCTCCTACCTTCTGAGCCTGGCATGGAAAAAAACATCCGCTGCCCAGCTCTAGCTACACCATTGCTAGAGCTGGGCAAGGGATGCTTTCCCCTGTGCCAGGCTCAGAGTGCTGGACCCTGGCAGGGGATTGAGTGGTGGCATGGCCCTTCCAGGGGACCATGTTGCCACACCTCCCATGGTGCCCCTCCTCCAATTCGAATTAGCAAGTCCAGTTCATGTACATGCTAATTCGAATTGGAGTTTCTTGTGTGGCCATGTCAATTTGAATTGGCTCAATTCATACTAATTAGTTCAAATTGACTAGTTCAAATTCAGTCATTCAAATTGACAAGCTAAGTGTAGACACGGCCCCAATCAGTAACAAAACATGCTTCTGATTCCCCACTCTGGTCATCACCAAACATAACAAAATAGATACCGCCCCCCTTGTTGCACATCAGCTTCTCTGGTCCATCTCTTAAAAAAATAGGTTCTCCTGACCCTGAAGGGTCAGCCACAACTTCCAGAACAACATAGGCTTGGATCTTACCCAAAATATAACTAAAACTAAAAGTTTAATATAAAAAGAAAAAAAACAAAATACGAGAGCTGTCAAAGGGTCAAAGTGAATCACATACATACAAATGAATTAGAGTCTATTCAGGCATGGCCAAACTGCGGCTCGTGAGCCATGTGTGGCTCTTGAAAGAAAAAGTGCGGCTCGCAGAAGAGCACAGCAGGGAGAAGCATGGCATGGCCGGGGACAGCGGGGGAGCAGCAGCATTTTTACTGTAGGCTTAATTTTCATGGTAACCTTAAGTAATTATCAGAATCTGACATTAGTAGGATCAATATTTGCCCTCTTTTTACAACAAAATCAACACGTGAAATGACTTTTAAACTTAGTAATTTTGGAATAGGTAAAAGTATATAACTATGTGTCTCAGTGCGACTCACGAAGGTTTAATAATCAACTTGTGTGGCTCTTGAGTTCCCTAAATTTGGCCACCCCTGGTCTATATAAAGCAAGTCCTTGAAGAATTTGGAGTTTGCAGGTTAGTCCAATTCCTCTGGTATACACCCAGCAGCCTGGGTGGGTCTCATTCCTTTGTTCAGTTACTGTAGAATAGTTGCAGAGGAGGGTGTTAGTTGCAGACTGAAGACAAAATGGAGATGGGGCCACTGCTTTTTATCATCTCTGGCCTCCCCATGCTCTGTGATCCCTTCAAAATCAAAATGGAGTTGAGTCACATGGTTGGTCTGGGTAACTGAACAAGCAGATTTTTTCCCTAAGCTCACTGTATCTGGGAGATTCCTCAATGGTCCATTGAGAGGATAATGTGTTTGCAGACACCCAGTCTGGGTGTGCCTGAGTCAAATAACTTGGAACATAAATAGAACAAACATATTCCTAACTTTTAATACAGATATGACACCTCCATATAAACCATATAATCATTCCTAGCAGATTTGAACCTTTCTATTGGTACCAAATATGACATATCATATATGGATTATTGCAAATATGAAATAATAATATGAAAGATAATCATAAACAATCCCCTAGACCCAGACAGCGTCACAATTAGTATGTTACATAAGTCACTGAGACTTTGTCTGGAGTGCTCCGTGCGATTCTTGTCTTCCATTTTTAAGAAAGATGGATTCAGACTGGAATAGGTGTAGAGAAGGGCTACTACAGTCTGAGGTATGGAAAAAACTGCCTTCTGAGAGGAGACACAGTTTGGTCAGCCTAATACAAACACAGTTGAGGGAAGGTGCTGTGTGCTGGGCAGCATCTATTATGTGCATGGAAGAGAGGTGTTCTGACTGATCTCAGGTTTGGGACTTTTGATTCAGAGCCATAACACAGCGTTTTACCGCCCGGCGTGCATTCTGATCGGAATGTGGCCCTTCCCATTAGTGGCGCTTAGATCCAGCACTGCAAAGCTGCCCGTTTAATAGCACAGCTCTGTTGAGCCGCTTCGAGCCGCCCAGGACTTTGCTCCATCGGCCCTGCTGTAGTCACAGCCCTGTTTTGATTGGGGAATGTAGTTTTATGATTGGATGAATAACCAATTTATTAAATTGCTGTGTGAAGCCTTAATGTTGGTACTTAGACACAATGCAAGATTGTTTGAATTACCTATGCCTTAGTTTGGTTACACTGTTACTAATTCCAAATTGACTGGGACTAAAAGTTGGTTTGTTGCTACTATTTCTTACCATGTAACCTTGTTCCTTTGTCCATTTGTTCATTTGTTAACCACTTTGCTTTTTATCTGCTTTTACACTATTTGCTGCCATTGGTTTGTTAATTTTTACCTGCAATTGGTGAAACAATTTAGCACGGCTATGCACATTTTAAAAAAGAGATGGTAGCACAGGAATAATGGAGCAATGCAGCACAATAATACAGTAGGAATACAATTACTTTTTACAGTAGACAAATGTAACTTAAATGATAGCTCAACCTGGTCCAGCTTTAGGTAATTGCCAATTTAATTGTCCACATGTGGTCTACTGAGATGTATACCAGACCAGTTCATTATTTTTAAAGTACTCCATTTTCCTTTTCTTGATAGGTAGGGTTTCTTCTCTATGTATTGATGCCTTCTGGTGTCTTTAGGGTGTGATGTTTTCTGGTATGTTTGGCTTGTTGGATGTAACCTTAAACAACTCAATGTAATTACATTTTTAAATGTTTGTTTCACATTTCTTTTGTTTTAATAACTGTTAGTTTGTTTGCAGTGCAATAGGAACCAGGTCTACCATAACAGAAGCTAAACCTGTTGAAATTGTTTGGTTAGCTTTAATATGTTTACTAAACC
The DNA here is from genome assembly GCA_007922195.1 of Podocnemis expansa. Classification (NCBI taxonomy): domain Eukaryota; kingdom Metazoa; phylum Chordata; order Testudines; family Podocnemididae; genus Podocnemis; species Podocnemis expansa. Next base: position 2,029,635 of record ML682034.1, read on the forward strand.
TAGTATGAATCATTATACATTTCACAACAGAAATCTTACAATGATATTTCCATGTTTCACAGAGGTGTAGATAAGTATATAAGTACCCAAACTCGAAACTGATATTTGTTATTATTACCTTTTAGATTACTGTTTTGTTATCATTACCTTTCATCATTCATCATTTGTTATCATTACCTTTATACTACTGTTATTCTTTTTCTTTAGGAAAAAAGTGAACAATAAAAAAGTATTTGCAATTGCATTATTTACTGAGACAAAAATATATATGTACATGTATTTATCAATAAGGCCTTTCTGAAGTTTGCAATAATAAATTTGGTATGAAGAAGTTTAAGACCAATTTTAATATTAGAATAGTGTGGTACCACTTAAAGTGAAAAAAGTATAAAATTGACTTTTGTTGCAAAATGAAAAAAGTAGTCACATGATGCACACAACATAAAGCACAGGGCAACATACAGGACAGATTTTACTATTATGAACAAATGGTGCCACATAGCAATCATGATTCCACACAGTTTGTACTACTTTGGCTTGGCAATCATATCTTCAAGATAGACAGCATACTTCCAGCTGTTATATTCCTGAAGAGTTAAAAAATAACTTTCTCTTTTTTACCTGGTTTTGATTTGTCTGTATTCTGTTCTGTTCTTAGGCACGTTATCTTTTTCAAAACAATGGCTTCTCTAATAGACTTGACTCATATTTAAAAATGTATAAGAAAGAAGGTTTGAGATCTGAATGGGGGGTGGGGTGACACAAAGAAATCAGGAACCTCCCCCCCCCCAGATTTTATATTGGCTCTGAGAGGAGAGTGGTGTTTGTTAGATGCTCTTGTGAAACCTGAAATTTTTCACTGTGAAATTCTTTTATAGCCATTCCTCTGCGATAGAGTTGCAGCTCTCCTGTCTTCTAATGTGCTCTGTGAACTGTTCCATTTTTTATTTTATCTGATTTGCCAATCTAGTAAAAGTATTTTTCACTACTTTTTCCTCCTGTGAAGTTACTTTTCCCATTCCTACAGGCACCAGTCTAGGTTTTGATGTAAGTTTTATTTGGACCTGTTCTTTTATCATACAATAACAATTGCAATGTGTTGCCCCTTGTTTTGTTTTGTTTGTTTGTTTCATTTTGCTATCCAGGTCTTTTCTCATTTGTGGCCACCAGTCATTTTTTTTTAACCTTTTCAGTGCTTCTTCTAACTTGGGGAATCCCTGCCTCACCACCAAGGAGCTGTGAATCCCATGAAAAGATATATGCTGTAATTGTTGCTATATTAAAAATACCCATTTCTTACCTGGCTTTGCCAAGGAGAAATTACTTTCTCTTTTTGTTGGAGTGCCCTGCAATTTAGAGGGACACTGTACAATCCACTGCTGTAGCAGTTCAGCTTTCTTTTGTAAGGCTTGTAAAAACTGTTCCACCGCCCGATCCCTTTTTGTGCTTCTAGTTCTCTTTTTGCCTGTGCCCATGTAGTTACAGCCACAGGCAGAGTTTACCAAATTTTGCCAGTTTAAGGTGGCTTTCTTAGCAAGTTTATCAGCCTGATCATTTCCCCATTGCAATGATCCATTTTTCTTTTGGTGGGCTTTTATTTTAACTGTTCTAATTTTGGTGTACTCTTTTGCCAAGTTTTCCAATTTTTGCCAAACATCTGTTTTATTTCAGACTCTTCTGTGCCCTTGAAATTTTGAGAAGCCCACTGTGGCAAGTACATGGTGGTACTTCTTTAAACATTATGGATATGTCTACACTTACAATTTAATTTGAATTTATAGGGATTAATTTGAATTAAATTAATGCATGGTGACACTGGCTTTCATTAATTTGAACTAAAGAATTCCTTAGTTCAAATTAGTGAAAGCTTACTTCGAAGTTATAAAACCTCACTTAACTTTCAAGTAAGGGTTAATTCCAACTTATTAGTTCAAATTAACCCAGTGTAGCCATGTTAATTCGAACTAACCATTAGTTAAAATTAATGCTTTTTGACCTTCTTCCTCTCAAGGTGCCTTCTTCCGCTTTCTGTATATTGGGTGGGGGCATGGCCCTTCTTGGAGGCCATCTTGCCACACCTCCCATGGTGCCCCTCTCCTAATTTGAACTAGCAAGTCATGTGCATGGACATGTTAGTTTGAATTGGTTTTCCTAGTGGGGCCACGTTAGTTCGAATTAATTTAATTCAAACAACTTTATTAGTTTGAATTAATTAGTTTAAGGTAATTCATACTAACTTAAGTGTAGACGTAGCCAGGCTGAGTCCATTTCAATAATGATTTCTGTTTGTTTACCTTTCCTGTCCTCCAAAAAGTGTATTACCATGGTACCCTCTGCAGCTTGGGTTCCTCCTTTTTCCAGTTAAAACTGAAAGTATTGCTCTATCTGCATATGTTTAAACATACTCATACTTGCAAACCCAATAACTCACTTTCTTTGCTCATACTATGAACTACCATCCACAAACCAGACTTGTTTTTCCCACTGCCTGCTCAGTTGAGATGGCTTTAAATACAGCATGGTTTTTCACATCCTCCTGTGGCTCTCAGGTGTATGCTGGACCCGTTAAGAGTTAACCCCCACACTTCTAGCTCAGATTTGTTGAGCATAACTAGCTGTCCACTTTCTGTCAGGAGTGCAAAAACCCAAAGAATGGCATTATCCTCTCTCGTGTCCTTTCGGCAAACTTTCCTGACATTAATTTTCCCAAAGCATGATGACTTTCCCAGCTCTAATTATTGCTTAAGCTTTTTGCAATGTCCTGTACACAGCTAGAGCTGTTTTCTCCAAAACTCCTAGTTTAATTTCTGGAGCTGATAAGGCTCTGTAATATGCGATGGGTCTCGCTCATGCTTCAATATCCTGCGTAATCATAAGAACAATCCAGAAACGTCTGATACTAGGATATAACAAGTATGGGAACTCATTGTTTTGATCCACTAAGATAAGGGCTTCCATTAACCCTTTCTTTAGACTTTTCCATGCAGGGATTTCCTTAACACCCCCTCTACCCTCCTCCTGAATTTCCTAACCCCACTGCCCCAGTTGTCAGCTAGCTAATATCATAGTGTTATACCAATTTAGTCATTGGTTGGAAATGACTGGACTGAACTGGACTCACTAAGAAGTAAGGAAAGCAAACAAGGAGTCTGGTGGCACTTCAAAAAACTAACAGATTTAAGGAGGTTCAGATGCCATATCAGATTGCTTCTCAGTGGGGGAGGAGGGAGAGGACAGATGTTTGCTTGATGTTTTGCGCTTTCCCTTACAAGCAGTATATCAGCTCTATCTTTTAACAAGTGTTGGGCTGGTCAGAGAGTTCTTGTCATTCTTAGTCGGGGTCTGTGCAGAGTCTTTTGTTATTTTGAGTGACCATTATACCTGAAATCACAGATAATCAGGTCTAAGTGATAGTGCTTAGACTTGGAGTGTGGGAAAGTAACCATATTTAGTGGAGACTAGAGACTTCCAGCCTTCATCAACATAAGTTCCCTCACTGAGATGTAAAATCAGAGAAGTCACACAAAGTGTGGAGAAAAAGACTATATCTAGAGCCCTGCACAGATACAAATAAGTGGATCCGTATCTGACCTGCATCCGCAAGAAATGGTCCACGGATATCCTTGTTGTATCTGCGGATGCGGATATAAGGCGGATATCTTTGGATATCCATGGATTTGCAGGGCTCTAACTATATCCACAACAAAAGTGATCGAGCAAAATAGTGAAGAACAACGGATCTGCCTCCAGTACCAACAAGGAGGACAACAAGGTGAGTGATGGATGGAGAATGGAGAGGAGCACATTAAACAAACATTTGTTTGTTGAACAAACAGGCAGTCTAATAGCATTTTTAAAGACTAACAAATTTATTCTCACTGTGTTTTAGTGGCTTTGCTCCAGAATGCTAGATCTGTGTCTGGGAGACTTATATAAATATTTCCTAGTAGGCCAAGATTTTTAAAATGCTTTATTTGGCAAGGCCATTATCTCATGTCATCACTACCTTGAGAAGTCTTATCTTGGTTATTTTCTGTAATAATTTTTTTATGTTTTAATTAATTTTTATGTAAGAGCATTAGAATGGCTGTACCAAGTCTGCAGCTATCCATCTATCGATATCTAGTCTGATCTTCTGGCAAAAAGAGTCTAGGAACATTTCAGAGCATGGTGTTGCATCTATCCCTGCCCGTCCCAGTTAATATCACTGATGGACCTATTCTCCTTAAACTTATCTAATTCTTTTTTGAACCCTGTTACAGTCTTGGCTTTCACAACACCTTCTGGCAAAGAGTTAAACAAGTTGATTGTGAGTTATGGGAAGAAATACTTCCTTTTGTTTGTTTGTAACTTACTGCCTATCAATTTCATTGGGGGATACCTAATTATAATGTTATGTGAAATATTAAATAGCATTTCCTTATTCACTTTTTCCACACCAGTCAGGATTTTAAAGATCTCTATATCCACCTTTAGCCATTTATTTTTCCAAAATTAAAAGTCTGTTTCATTAAGCTCTTCTCAGATTGAAGCTGTGCAATACCCCAGTGATGCTGTCTGGGTCTAGGTCTAGATTATTTTTCATAATAACATTTCATATATGCAATAATCCATATGTGATATGCCATGTTTGGTACCAATAGAAAGGCTGTAATCTGCTAGGAATGATTATATGGTTTATATGGAGGTGTCTGTCAAATCCACATTAGGAATATGTTTGGTCTGTTTGCATTCCAAGTTATTGGATTCTAAGACATTCCCAGACTGGGTGGCTGTAAAACCATAGTCCTTTTAATGGCCCATTAAAGAAGCTTCCAGCTACAGTGGGCCTAGGAAGAGACCTGTTCAATGAGTCACCCAGACTGACCATGTGACTCAACTCTGTTTTGATTTGGCAAGGACTCTGAGAGCATGAGGAAAGCCAGATATGATAAAAGGCAGTGGCCCCATCTCCATTTTGTCTTGTCTTCAGTCTGTCTGCAATCAACACCCTCCTCTGGAACTATTCCTCTGGGACTGAACAAGGGACTAAAACCACCCAGATGCTGGGTGCATGCTGGAGGAATTAAATTAAACTGCAAATTCTTCAGGAACCTGCTTATTATGGACTCTCAGTCATTTGTATATATGTGATTCACTTTGACTTTCTAACATCTCTCATATTTTGTTTGTTTTCTTGTTATATTAAACCTTTAGTTGTGGTTACTAAAGGATTGGCTGGCAATGTGGTATTTTGGGTAAGATACAAGCCTATATTGTTCTGGGTAATGTGGCTGGCCCTTTGGGGTCAGGAGAACCTATTTCTTTAAGAGATCTAGCGGCTAGCTGGGGACCAGAGGAGCTGATGTGCAACAAAGGGGGCTGTTTGTATTTTGTTATGTTTCATGATGACCAGAGTGGGGGAATCAGAAGCATGTTTTGTTACCGAGTGGGAGACTGATTTAAGTACCACCCATCAGTGGTTTAGGGGTTTGGCCCCTGGTTTAGCAGTTTGCCCTGATTTTGGTACATTAAGAAGGTTATCCGAGGATGCCCAGGTCACAACCTCTAATCATTTTAATTGCCTTTCTCTGTACCTTTTCTAATTAAAATATTTTTTTTTTTGAGAACAGGCAACCAGATCTGCATGCCGTATTCAAGATGTGGGAGTACCCTGGAGTTATATAGTGGCATTATGATATTTTCTGTTTTATAAAATCCATTTCCTTTCTTAATGGTTCCTTCCTAACATGCCATTAGCTTTTGTGCACACACACTGAACAGAATTTTTCCAAGAACTGTCCAAAATAGAATCCAACATCTGGTGAGACTTGCTCATGTGCTCAGGGTTTGACTGATCACCATATTTTGAGTCAGAATTCATGAAGAAATTTTTGCCTAGGGCAGATTGGCAAGGGCTGTGGGGGTTTTTCACTTCCCTCTGTAGCATGGGATAGCTCACTTGCTGATGAATTCTCTGTACTTTAAAGTCTTTAAATGATGACTTGAAAACTTTAATAACTTACTCAGATGTTAGAGATTTATTACAGGAGTGAGTGAGTGAGCTTTTGTGTCCTGCATTGTGCAGGAGGCCAGACCATAATATTGGTCCTTTCTGACCTTAAAGTCTGAGGCTGTGTCTACACCACAAAATTACTCTAGCCTAAGCAAGCTTAGTCCAGACTAATTTGAACCCTGTCTCCACCAGGCTTTGCCTAGTTTGAACTAAAGAATTTTCTAATTTGAACTAAGCAAAGCTTAGTTTGAACAAGTCAATTCAAACTGTTAGTTCAAACTAACTGCTTAGCTTGAACTTATTTTGAAATTTAGTTCAAATTAGCATGATGTAGTCATGCTAGTTTGAAATAAATAAGTTCAAACTAGTGGTTAGTCCAAACTAAGTGAGGTTTTTCAGTTCAAACTAATTGTTTGAACTAACTGTGCTTTTTTTAGTTTGAACTAAAAGAAAGCATGGTTAGTTTGAACTAAAAATTGTTTGAACTAAAAAACCAAGCTTAGTTCAAAGTAAGTTCAAACTACTTAGTTTGGACTAAGTAAGTCTGAAGTAAGGTTTTAGATGTAGACATAGCCTATGAGTCTATCTCTTTCTGAGTGGTAACTAAGTTAGCTCCCATTATTTTGTACATATCATTTCTGTTTCTGTTTTCAAACATGCATTATTTTGTCTTTATCAACATTGAATTTCACCTGCCATTTTGTTGTCCAGTCATCCAGTTTTGTAAGATTCCTTTATAAAACACTTCACAGTCTGGTTTGGATTTAATAATCAAATTTAATCTTGAGTAACTTTGTACCATCTTCAAAACTTGCCACATCAGTGTTCATCCCTTTTACCTGATCATTTCTGAATATGTTGAATGGTGTTGGTCCTAGACCAATAGCCAACTTTGGTCATTCATGAGCCACTATTCAGTTTTTCCTACGGTGACATATAGCCCCTCTTCACCACCACCGTGTTACAACTCATTGGCCCTCACACCTCCCCCTATAAATTCCACCACCACCACCCCAATTTCAATTCCTGGGGAGAACACTGTTCCCAGCTTTGAGTTGCCTCTTCTGTCCAGGTCCACTGTGGTCTTTTTAACATTTCATACAGCGATCTTGCCTTTTCTGTATGTCCCAATATAAATTCTCTATGGAAATTAGTGCTTCATAAGAGAAGTAATCTCTCCCACTAAAGTTATTTCCCTTTCTGCTTTTTCTGCACCTAAGGAATTTTTAATCCAAACGGTTTGCAGCTCCATCCATCAACTTTTCTAGCCTACTCTGCTTGCAGCAGGTTTTTAGGTTTTATTGATTTACAGCCAAAAAAAAGAGGCCTGTGGCATCTTAAAGACTAACAGCTTTCTTTGGGCATAAGTTTTCATGGGTTTCAACCCACTTCATCAGATGCATAAGCTTTTGTGGGCTCCAACCCACTTCGTCAATCTGATATATGTGTAGGAGAAAGTGAAAGGTTAAAATAAGAAAGATAAGTAGAAGTGTATAGGTGCAGGCCAAAGGCCTAACAAAGTAATCCAAAACAATGGGCCCAAACAGAATGTACAGGGGGCCTGAACTGAAGGTGCTGACGAGACACTTTGTGAAAGTTTAACTTCATTGAAATTGGCAAGAAATAAGTGAAACTGCCATAATAATGAAAATTGGAAAAATACCTTGAGAAAGATGGGAGCCATCAGCCAGCCTAGCACCAAGGAGGTAAAGGTGATGCTTTGGTCAAACCTGACACCTTGATGGAGGGAGATGTCCCTTGATGCGTAGACCTGTCAGATTGATGCTTGACAGCAAAACAAGCGAGTGTAGACCAAACAAGGTAAATTTGGATCCTGAAAGGGGACAAGTCAGTGGGCCCAAGTAGCATATAAGAACAGGAGCCCCAGAGCCCAGACTTTGTGGGGCCGAAAGGGGTGATGGTGAGCCCTGCCATCAGTTGAGCTGCTCTACTGCTTTGAGAGCACCAATGCTGCAAGTAAATCCATTGAAATAGATTGTTTGCCATAGTGCTAAGAAAGCATAACCTGGCACCTTCATTTCTACAAGGATCGTGGTTGTGTCGGATTCCTCGATCTTGAATGTTGCCTCAGTTTAGCTCTTGCATCCAGGGTACTCCTAGGCTCCATATCACTGAGCTAACTGAGCTCTCATTAGAGATTTGAGCCAAAGGAACACCTCAGCTTAGGACCACCAGGCTAACTCAATTCCTGTTGAAGATCCAAGCTAGGCTCCAGATCACTGGGTAACAGAGTCCCTGCTTAGAGATTTGAGCCAGAGATAATCCCAAGGTAGCACGCCTTCAGAGGTTCACACACGCATTCAGATATGCAGCCAAACTGATGTCAGTGCTGGACACAGAACAACACGGATAAGAACACATCTTGCCTGCTATGCCTGACCACGCTCTGCCTGGAGTACCACAACATGTTGTGCATTTCTTTTACTACGGTCAATCCAGCTGCTGTATGTAACAAAAATTTACTAGCCCATCCCTGACTCAGATGCTTAAATGAGGGCATCCCCAGATTTCTAAAGTCATAGAATGTTGGAAAACAGTCTTGGTGCAGGCATTCCTGAGCCCTAAACTCTGTTTCTATGGGATCATTCAATCCTGAGGAAAAAAAGGCTGGATGTGTTTTCAATTTCTTTTCCTTATCCATTTTTCTGCTTTCAGTGCTGAGTTGACATACTCGTAGTTGTGCCTGCAATTTGCTGATTTCATTATTAACTCCATAATCTCCTGCACTATTTTTACCACACGTTTCCATTCATCTTCTTCCTTTGTTCCTTTATTTTCATCAGCTATGTCCACACATACATCATTATTTCAAAATAAGTTATTTTGAAAGGAGTTATTTCAAAATAAAGTCCTTATTTTGAAATAAGTTAATTTGAATTAAGAAAATGTTAATTCGAATTAGGGGAAAGCCTGCTTTCGCAACAGCTGTTATTTCGAAATGGTTATTTTGAAATAAGGCCGTTTGGACATGTTGTTTCAAAACAGTTGTTTTGAAACAATGGTGTTGTTTCAAAACAACGTGTCCAAATGGCGTTATTTTGAAATAACCATTTCAAAATAACAGCCGTCTCGAAATGAATGGGGTTTAATATGTTTCGAAATGACGGTTCTTATTTCGAAATGACGGAGGCTATCATTTCAAAATAAGAAAACGTTATGTGGACCTAATCTTTTTTATTTCAAAATAACCAGTGTTATTTCAAAATAAAAGAGACATGTGGACATACCCGTCTATTCCATGACTTCTCCGGCCTTGGCCTCAACCATGGGGAGAGTATCCTGGCTTCTCTGTTTTCCACTGCCCAAACTTTGTGCGCAGCTCATGCACAGCAGTCCGTTGGTCCCTTGAGGTCCCTTTATTAGGTTCCATAGTTACATAGCCTCATAGCCTTCGTATAATTCCTTTTCACGTTCTTTATAATTCTCTTGTCTCTCTGGCTATTCGGTGCATTGCTCTTTGGAAAGGGCTTGGTTTTGGCGTCCTTGTATATTCTTCTTTAACATCTTTCTTCATCTCCTCTTGCACTCCTGTCAGGGCTAGGTGAGTCACCTGTCTCCCTGGTCCTGAAAGGAATGGATCTAAGTTTTGGTGTGGGTGTCACCGAAACCTGGCTTTTAGCGAAAGGCAATGGTTACTGTGTGGCCTGCTTTCCAGGTTTCAGCCGCCTGGTGCAGAACTCTTTCAGATTAATTTCTTCAGATGTTCTGTTTGCATGTTTTTCTTGCGTGAATTTCTGCTTGTTCTATTATTTCTAGTCTATATATATTTTTCAATTAAGTTCACTTGTATGGTATATCTGTGTTTGCAACGCTTCTCAGTTAAGTTTTGGTTGTGAATTTTATTTGCTATTTGTTCTTTCCAAATGTTCTGTGTGTGTAATATAATGGTGGTGACTAAAAATATACACAGAAAGATGCATCTGAGGGGATGACAGAATCTTGTAAATGTTTAGGAGTACCTGGAATGACTCCAGAGCTCTGCAGGACTGCTGAATCTCTAGTAATGATGACAGATAGACCTGGAAATGTTTTTGGAGAAATCCAAAGATCTGAAGATGTCCAAATTCCTGCTGGTTCAGCCTTCCAAAACAGGGATGAACCCAAAAGGATAACACCCACTTTAAAAACAATCCCACTTCATCTCCCACGAAAGCTCATGCGAAAAATAAATCTGTTAGTCTTAAGGTGCCACACGACTCCTTGTTTTTTTCTTCAAGTTTCAAACACCAAAGGTACCAAGTTGGACAGTGCTTTGGAAGCATCCCACAAACATAATTGCACAACGCAACAAATGCCGGTGATTCGATATATGGGGTTTACTGGTATTTGAGCCATTGGCATGTGGGGCTATAGAAAAAGAAGGATGACTGTTTTCACATTAAGGTATTGTGACTGATGTATGATCACTGTATAAGATTTATCACAATTATGCAATAAAGCAGGTCTTGTACGCTATCATTTGAACAATGTTTTCTTGTTTCTATGTAGGTATTTTGTGTAAAGTTATTAACGTTTGCTATGTATTTGATTCTCAGATGAGTAATACCCACATGATAGATTTACGTTTAGCCAAGGACTCTTTGATCAGTGATAGTTGAAGAGCCATTCAGGAAAGCCAACACTTCGATGGGCTCCTCTTGAAAATGTGTTAGAGTGCTGCTGGACAGCATTGGCCTAATGACTCAAAACAGCATGTAGAATACCCGTGTCACATGTATGCAACTGTAGGGATTTGATCTATATGATTTTTGCATTCACTTATGTACTGTGATTGTGTGCTTTTTTTTTTTTTTTTTTTAAGGCCAGTTTGGTTTTGGAAGGTTTCCTTATGAATGCTCATAATCTATTTTTAAAAAGCAAAAGGCAGGGCTCTGTCCTGCCACCTCAAGAGCCCCCCGCGGGTTCCACACCCCTGGCTAGGGTCCCCAGAAGCTGGAAGGGCTCAGTGTTAGTTGTCAGGAGATCCGGTAAAACTGCTTGGTTTTTTGGCATGTCCCAGAATGCCTGAGTGTGTGGCTCTGAACAAATGCGTTGAGTGTCTGAGAAATAGCCTGGCCAACAAGAGGGGGCATGGGTGTGGGGCAGAGTTTACAGTGCCTGTATGTGTTTAAAGGGGTTGTCAGAGCTATGGCTTGAAGTGACCAAATATTTAGATACCATGAAAATATCCTGTCTTGGGGAGACAGTAAGGAGAGTGAGGTATTTCCCATCTAGTCCCTCACCCCCTAAATCTATGGCTGACTGCTTTTTGACAGATTGGCGCAAAATTACAGACAGTGAATTCTAACTCACGCCTGCTTGTTTATTTGCTGTGTCTTGGTTCCTCTGTGTTTCAGCATAATTGGCTCTTCTTAGAGCAGTGCACAATGATGTGAAATGCATCACTATGCCATAAATGGCACCTTCGTGCAGTTAAAATAATTGGGCTTGTACCTAGGCTTGAGTCCTTTCTCGAGCCCCATTTCTTCTTCACCATCTGCTCTTTCTCATGTTTTCAGTCCATCCAGGGAATGCATCACACATACGTGCCCCTTACGCTTCCTTATTCTTAGTGCAATCACTGAATCCTCTCCTGTTTGGTGAGTGTGCAAGGAGGTACATTGTGGAGCATGCACAGGGCTGTGCACACACATGTGTGAGAGGGACGGGGTGTTGTTTGGAGGCTTATTCAGTTTGGCCTTGACACACGTGCAAAATGAGTTCTCAAGTGGATGAGTGAGAGAAGATATTCCAGTCGAGGCCCATGAAAAATAATGAAGGCCCAAGGGACTGTACCAGCTCCTTGGTTAAAAATGATGCTGTTATATTTAGACAAGCTAACTAGAGGGCCCTCTGGACGTAGGAGTACAGTTTTTGGTTTAATGATTCCATACTCTGATATAATGCTAGGCCTGTAAGACATAATGAAGACATGGGGGAGTTTACATCTTTGCTGCTTTAAAGGGCCTGCGCTCGGAAGGTCAGCCAAGTGGAGGTTTGAACTTTGATGCAGTCAAACATGTTTTTCTCTAGATTTGTTTGACATGACTGAGAGACAATCTGGCAATTATGAAAGGCAGTACAGGGCATGATGGCTGTAAACACGGGAACCTTTAAAACAAGCCCAGATAGGTGGTTTGCTGGCATGTGACTACACCTGGGTACCTTCCTGGAATGGTTTCTAGGACTAATCTGGAGTACCATCATCTCTGGGTGCTTAGCATCTCACAGGATCACTATTATTTCTCTTATAGTTGAGTGTGGTGGCCCCAACCATGACTGGAGGAAGGGGTGGGGAGTGGCCATGGCTTGGTGCAGCATAGACAAGACTTCAGCTTCCTCAGGACTTGACATTAGCAGTGGTGTAGGGGGAGGTGTAGAGAGAGTGCAGAGGGGTGCTCACTAAATTGGTATAACACTGTTACTAGCTGACAACTGGGGTGGGGGTTGGGAAATTCAGAGGGTACGGGGGGGGGGGTGTTAGGGAAATCCCTGCTTAGTATGCATACCATTCCTGTCCATACTCCAAGACAGTGGTTTACAACCTTTTGCGGGTCACTTGGTGTCACAACCCTACATGACACACTAGCTTGCCTCCAACAGGCTGGATCCAGCCATCACTCCAACTCTCTGAGCAAGAATTCAGTTTTGAGATACCTTCCACAAATGGGAATGCTCAAGGACAGCTCACAAGATACCCAAATATGAGTGAGTAAAGGTTAGGCTCAGAGTTTGTCCCTTATACATATTCTCAGCCTCATAATATGCTATGTCTGCTGTTTTTGAGTTTTCCACAGGTTGTGCTGTTTCCTTTTTCTGACAGACCAGAAAACTGTCTTTATGGCTAGCTTTCCTGCTCGCTACCAGGATTTGTGCTTCTATATCTACCATGGCATCAAGTACCACTGAATTAATAGAAGACTGGTGTTATTGTTCTGAGTAACCATGATGTCATTTGTCAGACAGATAACATCTGATTTCAAAAGACATATATGGTCTGCAGAATTAGGAGAAATGAATTAAATAGCATGGTTGTTAATTCTTTAATACTTGAAAGTACTTAGCAATGAGTAGTTAGATCAAAGCTTTCCTAGAGAAGACTGTGTTTTGGGGAGAGAGGATACTAGAGATTGTTTGGAAGACTGTCATAGAATCCTAGTATGCTATAAAAGAAAAAAATACTGAGTTATATTTCCATTAGGTTTGAAATCACCCTTGTTTTCAGCATTGAACATCTTCGCAGCTGTTCTACTGGAGGTTAAATGGAACCATACAGACACCCAATATGTTTTATTAAAGAGCCAGTTATTAGTTTTCCTAAATATTATTAGAATTGGCAAAAATCAAAGAAGCTAGTGGCATTCCTGATTGTTAACTTGTCCAGGAGAAAAGGGAGGGGAGGGAGACCTGAGGTGTTCTTTTCTGCAGGGAAATCCACACTGTGACCCAAAAGCCTCCTGGAATAAACTTCACCACTTCTGATTGCTCTAAGTTACTTAAAGGACAGAAGAAGGCAATGACTGTGTAAATCTCTTATACATTGTTACAAGTAGTGCATTTTAGGGTATGTTCATTTTCCCAGTTTCACCACTGACTCCTGTAGAAACATTATTGGGACTTGATACCCAAATATCATACACAAAGATATAATCTTATTGTATTGACAGCAATAATAATTCTACCATTAACTTCAACAGGGACAGAATTATCCCTCAAGGGCTTCTCTGTGGGCACACCTGCAAACTCAGAAAATGAAATAGAAAAATACTGTGGCAACATGAAATACAAGGAACACAAAATTATTATTTTTTAACAAGATATCAAAAATATAGTGGTTTTCCTATCTCAAGGATTTGTTAGCACTCAGCACAGCCTACAGCAAATCTTTAAGACCACGTGTTAATGTACAGTATTGAGAATACCCCCTATTGAAAAGGGATGATTTTGTAGAGTTCTATGCAAAATATTGACTTCAGCACCACTGGGTGCGTCCCTCTGGAGCTTTCCTACTCCTGGGTATTTCAGTGAAGTTCTAAAGTGTCTTCCCTTATTTGTAATTCTTAGTTTTGGAACAGCCTGATTCTAATCTCATTTACACCAGTTACTAAACTGAAGTGAATGGATTTACATCAAGGTAAAAGCTTAGAGGTCTGTGTATTTCCTGGTTTATAATATATTTGTATAATTAGCACACATGGGAAAAAGAGACTGTAATTTTGTCTTGTTTCCAAAGCTTTGACTATGCCTTATAAGGAGGGAAAATCTAAACAGAACAGAAGGGCTGCAGATTGAAATTAAGATGAAAAATAGGTATTAAATGTATAATTATGCTACCCATGTCAATTGCCTTCCATCTGCTGCAAGGTAGTAAACATAAAGTTTCTTCACTATCACTGTTATTTTTGAGAGCTTTCATTTTAGTAGCAACTGAAAGAAAGTTTGATTAACAATTCGTCAGAAGGTTGTTCTGTTGCAAGCTGAAAAAGGCCACCACAGTTATAAATATAGTGTTCCAAAGGGGCAGCCATGTTAGTCTAGTTCAGTAAAACAAAAAAGGAGTCCTGTGGCACTTAGAGAATAACTAATCTATTTTCCTCACGAAATCTAATAGAATGAATAAATCTGTTAGTCTATAAGTGCCACAGGACTCCTTGTTTATAAATAAAGTGGTCGTTCATTATAAATTTTCCACTGAAATTTTTGAAAACACTTGAAAATCAAATGTTTTGGTTTTAACTTTTTTCCATTCCCCCTTTTTATACTTTTTCCCCCCATCCTCCAGCTTTTATCCTTAATGGGAGCTGAGAGTGCTGAGCACTCCTTAAGATTACTCATTGGTTTGTTGGATTTGGACCTTTTAAGCACAAGATCTTCAACCTGTATAAATCAATAGAACTGAATAGACCAGTATTTCCCAAGCAGTGTGCCATGGCACACACGTGTGCTGTCAGGCCTGAGCAGGTGTGCTACAGATTTTTTTGAAAAACTATTCAAAGAGCTCTGGATTGGCTTATTGGCTGATGAATATTCATAAGGTCATTTGGAAACTATATGGTGGTGTGCCTCAGATTAATTAAAGGTAGCAAGGTGTGCCACAGCAGAGAAAATGTTGGGAACCACTGGAATAGACATCAGTGGATCTACTCAGATGTACACCAGCTAAGGTTCTGGCACATTATTATTATGATATCTACTTGTCCAAGAGATTTCTGAACTCTGAAAGTTCGGTGATTTGTTGCAGAAAATTGCTTGATGTCATTAGACATCAAACTAAAGTTTTAAAACAGCGGGAGAAATAATGGTAACAGTGTATTCTATTATAACAGAAATGTAACATTTAAAACAGATAATTCAGTGAAATAGTTGAATAACAGATTTTACCTTTCATTTGTGTTTGAATAGAGCAATTACAGTATGTGACAGTTTGCAAACATTTGTAATTGAAGGCTGTCAGATTAAGGAATTTTACTAGTGAGCTGTTAAATTTTAAGGTGATTCATTTGTTAACTGCTTCACAGTTGCCTAGTTTACAATCCATCTGAGGCAAAGCACATTGCTGGAAGCACATTGGTGGTGGTGCCCCACTTACCTACTATGGCCCTGCTGAATGTTGGCACTTAAATGAATGTTATAGCAACAAAGTGGTAAAAGGTGTAGAATCTGACAGACTTTAGCAATATGGATATAGAGCATGCATCATAGCCCACTGGCATGTGTCCCAGGCATGTTGTGAAGCACAATGAAGGCTGAATGATTTTTATCCACTCAGGATGTGCACCAGTGGCAAATCAGTTTGTGCCCTGACTTGGTTTATTGATATTAAAATATGGGCCTCGTCTATCTAACCATAAATGTTTAAAATTAAAAATGATGGGTCTTGTTCAGCATATGGAGATCTAGATTGTACTTTTTAAGGCTCAGCACTGTAATGTGGCAGATGAAGAGGGCCTGTATGGAAATAGCAGTTGTCTTGTCCTTTACAGGGATACAGTTTGTGCCCCCCTCCCCCCACCATCCTATCCATTGCTGTTTGGTTAGGGGTGAGAGGAACAATCTGTCCTATACCTTTAAAAATAATTAGAACAAAGTTTAATTCTGATTATTTTTTCAGTCAAATTCTGCTCTGTGCTACTCTTAAATTCTATATGTTGCATGGGATGTAAAGTCAGGACAGAATATGTTCCTCAATTTTTTGCCCCTCTCTGAAAAAGTGAATATTACATGCAGTGAAGCTACAAGAGAAGCACTAGTGAGAGAAACACCCGCTGTGCTGATATCAGTTAGAGCAGATGAGAAATTGCAAATCAGTGTCCATATACGTTCATTAGAATTCTGAACTGGTGTTCACTCAGCTGTGTCCAGGCTCCTTACTCATGATAGGCTTGATCTTGCACCTACTGAAGTCATTGGTAAAACTTCTATTGTCTTCAGTGGTGCACTTGCAGCCCTACCTGTGACTATTTCCAAGAACAAGGCTTCCTTGGCACAGAACTTTGTGTGATGTATAAATAAATTTAATAGTATTACATCGTGACTCCTTTGAAGCAAACATTATAGGCTAGATCTCACCCAAAGGGCACTTCCCACAATGAGGGCTGGTATGGAGCTGCAATACTACCCAAGCATGAGATGCTTTGCCTCAGTGAGGCAGAAAGTCTCCAGGAGTTCCTTGGCATGCAGAGGGAGTATTTGCACAGCACTATCACTTCATGGGCACTAGCCCTGCTCTGTAAACCTTGGAGGGTAGATGGAGAGAAGAGGAATGTGAGTTCAGATCTGTTCTGCCCCTCTCCACCCTTTTTGGAATACTGTACATCTTATAGGGAGCAGTACCTGAGCTGTCCAGAATGCCCAGACTGCAATTCCATTAGGCTTTTATGCAGCTATGCAGGGGGGGAGGCCTCTTTGGCTTCAGTGGTGACTCCTGTTGTCATGGATCCAACCTCTTATGCGCCTCCCCACCCCCTGGGTGGCCAGGAAGAATCTTTCCCTATAACCATGATTTCTGTTTGATATATATTGTGTATTTCTGTTTAGTAATCCCTAGGAAATGCAGGTGCTCTGTGGGTGGAGAAAATTAACACATAACAAATTACTTGAATCATTTTCCACTCAGTCCAAACAATGCCAGCCTCGCTAGTTATTTCTGGAATGCATAAGCTCTTTGGTATGAAATAGAGCCATATGCAGCAGACTAGCTTTGTTGCTAAGGAATAGCAGCAGCTGCTAAAGCAGTATGAAAAGGCCTGGTTTCCATGGTTTTTGAACACAATGTCTGGTGGGAATTCCCTCTGGACTTACAGTACATTAATCTTTCTATCTCATGTCAGAATAGCAGTATATTAATTCATGTTCGGGTATGACAGCTCATTTGTGGCACATTCTGACTGAACATTTGTAAACATATATGAAACAAAGTTGTCTTCTGTGAGCATTTAGTGCCTTTATTTCAGTAGAAAAATTCCACCACTTTTAAATTATTATATTACCTTGTGAACATAGTGCTGTCATGGTTCTGGGTTGACAACTCTAAATATTGTACCCCCCTTGATATGTACAAATTTCCTTTAAGGAAGGGGCTGTGTTTCAGCAAAGATACACTACAAAATAGAGGAATTCTTCACAGTGTTCTATCATCCCTTGCTAATCCTGGTGGCCCATTGAAGAAAGTAGTTCAGACATCATGTTTCTGCATAAGCTCATAAAGTATGTGATGTGGCTCGTCCAAATAGGGGAGGACAATCTGCTACTGATGCCAGCCAACAGAGTCGTGTGTTTAGCTCAAAAGCCAGAAGTGCTTTGGTGCTGAAAGTTCCAACTTTAATTGCCAGTGATGCCTTGTGGTACTGGTCATTGCACTTGTTTGAGCCTTAGCTCCTCTGTTGAAACTGTTAATTAGGATGACAGTATCAGTTGTAGTAGTACTTTTTATAGAGCACAAATGAGAGAGTAAAGATCACCAATGTCATTGGCTATGTCTACACTTGCAAGTTAGTTCAAATCAAGGAGGCTTAATTCAAACTAATTTAGTCCCTATCTACATCAGTTTTTCATTAGTTCAAATTAAGGAATTCCGTAATTCAAATTAATGAAAGCTTAGTTAAAACTAGTAAGACCTGCCCTTTAGTTCAAACTAAGCTCTTAGTTTGAACTTGGCACACTGCAGATATTTAAATACACTTTGTTTGAATTAAGGGCAGTTAATTCAAATTAACAAAATGGGTTAGGTCAAATTAACTGTTATTTGACTTAGTCCACATTGTTAATTCAAACTACTAAGTTTGAATATAGTTTGAACTATGTTCAAACTTCTTAGTTCAAATTAACAAATTTGAGCTAAGTTTGGGAAGTGTAGACATAGGGCACGTCTACACGGCTCTTTTATTTCGAAATAACACTCATTATTTCAAAATAAAAAAAACTTAGTCTACACGACGTATCGATATTTCAAAAGGACGGACCTCGTCCTTTCGAAATAACGATCATTATTTCAAAAAAGTTAAACCTACCCCCCCCTCGAAATAGCCGTTATTTCAAAACGGATATTTCGAAATAACGGCTTTAGACCCATTTGGACATGTTGTTTCGGAACAAATGGATTCCGAAGCAACATGATTTGAACTTCCTCCCAGGGTGCTAAGCACCCTGGGAGGAATAGCCACCCCTTCAGCACCCTGGCTAGGGTGCTGAGGGGAGACAAGCCGCAGGGCACGGGGGGCTGCCCCCAAGACCAGCTGGGAGCCCTGCAGAGGGGTGCCGATGCCCCGCTCTCCCCGCCGCTGGGGCTGCTCAGAAGCCCTGTGGCAGGGTGCAGGGGCTCCCCGCTCTGCCTGCTGCTGGGGCTGCTCCCAAACCCCACAGTGGGGTCCGGGGGTGCCTGGCTCTCCCTGCTGCCAGGGCCGGCGGCAAACCCCGCGGCAGGGTGCCGGGGCCGCAGCTTTTCCCCACCGCAGGGGCTGCAGCCACGGGGAGCCGGGTCCCACTGGCCCCTCAGGCCCAGGGCTCAGCGGCGGCAGCGGTTGCGAGCCCCACGGCTCCCCCGCCACCAGCTCGGGGGCCTGCAGCTGTGGGCGGGGTGGCCGCA